>JABFQA010003221.1:0-10063 GCA_022817065.1 Probaryconus sp. ZL-2020
ACCATATAAAATTATATTATAATTTTTTTCTCAGTGTATTTTATACAAAAAATTATGAAAAGCTACGCTTTAAACCATTTTCAAAAGAAATCTATTTAAAATTCTATTTTAATTGCGTTAAAAATAAACAAATGATAGTGTTGAAGTATAAAATTGAAATAAAGAGTTATTAAAAAAAAAATAAAAATATATTAACGATAAGTACGATGAGTTCGGAAAATCGAGAGTCCAAAGAAGTGGAAAAGGGTTATCAGGTTTTCACATGAGCGCGTAAACCATTCTGCTGTGAAGTCCTCGAGCATTTGCCTCAATTACATAATTTAAATGCGATCGATAGACGCATTTTAAACTTTCTACGATTTTCTATTTTTCCCCCTTTATTCATCGGTAAAGACACTTTTACTTGAACGCGAATAGCACAACACCGGCTGCATTGACACACTTTCCGGTTATCTCGTGCGTTCTTTCGGATCTTCATTTTTTTTTTTTTTTTTTTTTTTTTTTTTACTACCATTCGCGAGCATTGTTTAGAACGTTCGGTGTCTTTTGAATTATGCATGAGAAACGCAGGATAAACATCGAAAATATAGAATACGTCAAAGCTGCATGTGCATTTGTACTGATTCGATCTTTCTGGCAAGATTTATTTTACTTCGTTTTACTGCGAGATGCGAACTTAATTGCAAAATTAATTATTGAGTTTGGATATACGAAATTAATGATCATTTAATTGATTGATTAACCCTTTCGCTCACCGTGTAAAAAATTTAAAAAACATATTTTCCATCATTGACTTAAATCTAATAAAATCTAATGTTTATAGAAAAAATCATAATTAATATTAACGTTATTGCAAAAAATTAAAAAAAGTTGTGTATTTCTTTTTGCGTTAAAGCTTAACTTAGTCATAAAAATGCAATTTACGCATACAAAACTTAATTTTATCACAGAAAAAAATAAGTACTGAAAGGGTTAATTTTCAAAATACTCATTTATATTTTAACAAGATAGTATATAAGGCTTCTTATGAAGTAAAGAAGCTTGCAAAAATTGCATCTCGTTCAGCAACGTGTGCTACGGATGCGGATTTATTGTAACATGGGTTTTAGCATCAATACCCTCAGTTAGGACTTCATTGGATATTATGCTCCCCAAAGACAAGGATGCTTTAACCGGCCTACTCGTGCCATTATAAGCAATTCGAATGCCAGCCCTATTACGAGACGCGAAATTAAACTCCATCTACTGACAAAACAAGTCACTAAAATCCTTCATTTAAACACAAAAAAATAATTTATTTAACAATTTCAATCAATCAACTAAACTCTAACTTTTTTTTTGCAAATTCTTTTTTGCACGAATCAAAAGGAATCCTTTAAAATACTGTATCTAATTTTTTACTGCATCAAAATTGAAATAAGAAATTTACATAAAATATGAATCAATCTATAAAACTGATAAAACTAAAATTGATGAGCGGTATTAATTTCTCGAAAGATGAAATATTGCAGTGCGTAATGAATGCGCGATAAGGTTCTTTTTTTTTTCTTTTTTTTTTTTTTTACTGAAATATAGATGTCTGCGCTTGACGAATGACACTCGATATGACTATTCTCTCGGTGCTTGTCAATTTCGACTCGCAGCATTATCGTTGGCGATGAAAACTTGGTGCAATATTTTACTTTGGTTATCAGTCGAGATATGCATTCATTCGTCGGACTTTTAAAAATAAAACGTGCGAATGAAAAATAAAACAAGCGTAACGTTACGTGATGTATTCTTTAAGAGGCAGCGAACGAAGAAGTCGTCCCACTTCCATTTTAATTTATGGCCGTTTCCTCTAGTCATAGCAGACGATTAATTTAATCCATTAATATCTAATATTATCCAATTGATTTTAGATCGTTTTTTTTTTTCACTTCGGTCGCTTTTCTTGTTTTGATTTTTTAATTAATTTAGATTGAGTTTCACTTAATCATTTTTCTTAAACACAGATTGCATCTATCTGATTGATATTCACATTTAGAAAATGTGTAAATATAAATTAATTATCGATGCCCAATGTTTGAACGTGAAAAAAAAAAAGATTCATATTTAATATTTAAAAAAATTAATTATTAATATTTACAAGTGAAAATGTGTACTTGATTTTGATGATAATTAAAATGTAAGAGTTTGATTTATTAGGGAACATTTCCATACGTAGAAAATGGAATCAAGTTATGTTTCTCACATTGATCATGTTGATGAAATTGATTATATTATGTTGTAAATATTAATTAATTTCACTTTATTAATAAGTTACAGAAAGTTAGAATGGTAAATTCGAACGAATTATAAAAGTGACAATTTATTCACCGCAAATGAACATGTTTTATTAATTACTAATTTACTCAAGTTTTAAATTTAATTTGATTTTATGAAACTTTTTTTCTTTATATAATCATCAGAAAGATAAAAATAAGTTATAAAATAATATGAAAAACATGAAAAGCCATTGCGAGTGTAAAGTAACGTTGGATGGGGTATGTTTGGAGATATTGTTGAATGAGAGAAACGTAAATATGATAAACGATGGCAGTACAGGGATTTGAATACATTTCGGTGTATCGCAATAATACCAATGTAATACCACTGATAATCATATTTCATGGAGCGGTGAATACACTTGCAAAGCGATTTGGTTTAATGCGCGTCGAATGCAATACGTCGCGGCTCACGCGATTCGCAATCAGCGCCAACGTAAAGTTAAGTTCGTCTTATTCATTCGCTCGCATAATTACATTTAAATAACTAAAGCGCAACCGATGTACGGAGAGAGCACTTTTGGAGGTTCATTCAATTTTCAGATTGAATTTCAAACGATAGAATTTTCGTGTCGAGCTTGAAGTTTGCGCTCTCAGTTGTTGCACAAAATTTAATAAGTGGCTTTCAGAAGTTTGGTCAAACCACATTCTGTTTGTATGTATATACACATTTGTGAGCGAAGTCTTTTGAGCCTTAATTTGTATTTCCTAATTTGGTAGTATGATTAGATTGTGCTTTCGTAGGACTTAGTTGTTGAATAATAAATGTCGCACAAGTTTTGGACATAAAGGAAAATTCGGAGAATCAATTACACCTCAAAGAATCGTGTACTTTAGTTTAACAATTGCTTGGAAGATTGATGTTTTATTTAAAAATGAAAATTTGATGAAAATGAACTTTTCAAATATTCTTTTGAAAACGAGAATAGTCGATATCTTTTTGATTAAGAAATGGTTTCAAAACTTTTTTTTCTCTTGTCAAAGAAATGCAATATGTAAAACTGATCTCTCCCTAACTTAAAATACTATCGTCGTTTAAGTTGAATCTAAATTTGAATTTCAGAATAGTCGACACACCCTTTTATACCAAGAAAATAGATTAACGTTCGAAGATTTATGAGTTATCGTGTAGTCGTTTTGAAAATATGTCTATGAATAACGATGTTAAATTGATAGCAAAGTAGATGACTCACTCCTTCCTCTTTTCCTTGCAACAAGTGGAAAGCACCGGCCCTTTGGATGCCTGGAAGGAACCAAATCGGATGAGACCGGATAAGCCTTTCGATTAAAGTGATGTTGCAAGCCACCTCGCCTGTCGAGTTTTCCTCCGTAGAACCGGAAGATCCTTCAAAAGTGGCGCAATCCTCTGATGATAAAGACTCTTCACTCTGAAATGAAAAAATTTCATTCTCATTATCAACTGATTCCTTGGTGTTCTTCATTTTTAAATTGAGTATAATATCTTTATCATTTTCTTGTAAAATTGAGTTCAAAAAAATTACGTGTCTGAAGTTCTCATTGATTAATTCATCGAAAATTTTGCAAAAACCAACTTCACAAAAAAATTTGCAGAATCTTTAGTGAAGTGAGATTTTGCAAATTTTTAGAAATGATTGTATTCATTTTTAAAATTATTCGATGAATTTTTGCAATTTTTTTTTAAATGGGAAATCGTAATTAAATGCATTATTATTTGCATTAAAGTAGAAAAATTGTTTTCATACTTTGTATTGGACACGTGTGTGAGAAGATTGCGAAAAGATTCTTCCCTTATAAGAGCAAAATTGTTATTATCTGGTCTAGACTCTCGAGAAGAAATGTGTAAAGCAAGATAAGAAGTGCGATTTTCAAGCAATGGTCACTTTTCGTCTTTATATCTGTAATGCACGTGCGTCGCGACTGCAAATGTGACTGAAATTGTACTGCCAGACGCAGAACATTCCCCATTAGCTTTTGATCTTTATACAAACCTATAACGTCTATAAAAGTAATGCGTCAAATGCAATTTCTATAATAAAACATTTTATTGAAGAACAAATATTTTTCAAGCAAAGAAAATTTAATTAATTTCGTCACTTTGTGATAAACAAAAATTAGTGCAAAAAAATATAAATAAATAAAACTGACGTTTGTGTGATGAGAATTGCAATTTTTTTTTATGAATCCGTTTTTAAATTGCTGAAAAATCCCGACTTACACAGCGTTTATCCACTTAAGTTTGCTTATGGTGAAAAATACGACAGGAGCTCATTTTAGTTCGCGACGCACAATGTCCCTGAGAATAAGATTTTCTTCTTAAGTTGCGATAACGTCATATGAATTTTTCCTTGTCTAAAAGATAACTGCCGCGGCATTAAACTTGCATTTAACTTTTCTAATGTTTTTAATGTCTTCCTTACAGTTTTGAGCACAAGTTTTTTAAACGCGAAACCATTAATCTCGACAAATGAAATCGAGAGAAATTGTAAATAACTTTAGAAACGTATAAACATTTTACATAATAAATAAAAAAATAATAAAAATCAGAAGTCATAATTTCATAAAGTTACAAAAAAATTTATACTGCTTTTAAATAAGAAAGTGACGTCTGTAAAAGTTTTTTTTTTCTGCTTCCTTCATATTTTTATTCGTACAGCAAAGACTTTAAAGGCTACCAGTTTTTTGCTTATATAATCTCACATTCTTCATTTCAAGTACAGATTCTCCTTTATAAACTTAACGTTACGAGCACATTTCAAGCATATTACACAATGTGTACTAGTTAAATGCAAGGTTTCGCATTCATTAAAACCAATGATAATAATCAATTTGGGGACAACTAAGTCAACTGTTTTTAATGTTACGTATGACGACTCCATCCAATTTTAATTATCTTTTAATTATTATATTACTTCTATGTATTACAGAACATGTCATGAGTTATAATTGTGTTATTTCATTCATACTTCAAATAAAATTTGTATCTACATTCCAATGTCTATATATTTACAATGAAAGAAAACCTGGCTATTTTTTGCTACAATAATTATTAGGAGAAGCATAATTCTTCGAAAAATGACCATTCTTTTCACAAGACATATACATTAACTTTTTTTTCAGTTGCCTTTGAAATCGGATACACTTGGAAGTCAATTGAAAATTCATAGACTATAAACGCCGTTAATAATCCAAAGTTAGTTCAGCGTTAATTATTAGCAATTTCTGACGACAAACGTATGTATTTAGTGCTTCGGATGAATATGGAAATTTCTGTCGGAATCATCGTTTAAGCCGCAATTCAGGGGTGTAAATCCTCCTCTGGCGGGCACTCGTTGACAATACACTCTAATGCCACATTATATTCCCCCGGGAGTTACAAGCGCAGATCCCCGCGGGGTTATCTCAATTTGCAGCCTAAGCGAAATTCTCGATTTGCTTTTTCGCAGCTTCCTTTTTTCCTATCGCTTTTTTGTTTGTTTTTTTTTTTTCTCTTCCCCTACCCTTTTCATTTCTAATGCCATCGAGCGTTCCTCACCGAAACTACCGTTTTGACGATAGGAAATCGAACATCCGAGCTATCGCTTTTTTCTCTCCAATTTTCAATCACAATGCGCCTGAACGGCAAAAGATGAAGATTGATCGGACGAACCTCACACGAGAATGACAGCGCCTAGACAATATATGTCATTTCGCAGACGCGTTTTTTGCGAAACATCGTGTGCATTGTTTTTTCTCTCATTATTTTGTGAATCGAGAAATAAGTATCGACTAATGAAAAATGGCAAAACAAAATTAATCGAGTTTGTTCCGAAGAATGAATTAATTCGTTCCGAAATAATATAACTATAAATCTAACGCATCCTTTCTATTTGATGCATTAAAACGTAACTGGCAAATGTTAAATTGAAATTCCCGACTGCAAAAAGTGTCTTTTTTCGTCGGCGTTCGTATGTGTTTTCCACGTTTTCGTATGTGTCGTGTTTATTTAAATGAAAACGTACATGTGCTAAATGAAATTACAACGTACTTTGTAGTACTGTTCGGTCGTTGTTTGTTCAATGCACGAAGTATCCTAACGCATATTAATGTAATTAATTTCCTGCCCGACAATGAACGTTTTAAATAAAATCCGTTCCCCCCAATGAACGATTCAGTCGCAGAAACAAATTCAAATAATTATATGCTTTAATTGTAATCAAGTGCCTCAATAAAAAATGATTTATGCGTCCTCTATAAAATTTCATTTCATTGTCTCGTTTTCAAATGAAATTTTTATATCTTCCACGCAATATATACAATGATTTTTTGTTTACCATCATTATTACAAGATTATTTATCCAGATGAAAATTCTCCTCGAAAGCCAACGCTCCGCTTTAAAGTAAGAACGTAAAACCGAAATATTTCAAGAACGATAGTTAATGCGGGAAATAAAATCGTTCGTTCCAAAAATATTTTCACATCGCAGAGTGCCTCGTGAAGTCGCCGTGATTGGCATCGGAGTTGTTTTGAATCCGGTGGGAGAAAAAAAAATGTTGTTTCCTTGTTTCGGTCATAATTTCGTTTGAAATTCAGACTGACACGGCAGCAGTTTGAGTTAAAGAGATTAAACGAAGACGTGCGACGCGTGCCAAGCACCGTCTGGTTAATTGCAAAATCCCTTAATTGCTCGTCACGAAAAGTTCAGCATTGTCCAAAGCTTTGCACGTGAATTTCTCGCGCGCGCTTATTTTATGCTGATAACGATGTAACCATAGTTAAAATCGGAGTACGCAATTAATTGTCACCAGAAACGTCGAGCATTTCGAATGCTTTAGATTAATTAAGTAATTATACGACGTCACGTATTTGCGTTTTCCACAGCGATGAATGTTAATTTAAGAATTTTCAAATAAATTCTCATTTTAATTATCTCATTTTCATTGCGATCGTGTACCTTCGGCTGAATTAATGATATTATTATAATCGAAAAAAGTTACCTTTGGGAATCCAAAATTATATTTTGCATGCTTCAACGTTATTTGATATTTGTTTTTCTTTTGGAACAAAGCTCTCTCGAATTCAGACCATGATATGCTTAATTCTGAATTTTTACGCGGAGAAAAAAGTTTTAGAAAAATTACCATCTTTGTTGGCAGACTGCGTATTTACTTTACTTACAAGTTAGCAAATGTTAACAAAAAAAAAGGATGGTAATTTTCCAGCCATGGAAAGTATATCCGCACATTACCAAAAAAGATAGTAATTATTATTTGTTTCTTTTTTGCAAAATGTTTGCAAATTTTTCATTGCAGATTTTTTTTTTTTTCGCGAACGATTAATCTTTTTATTTATTTGTGTGCGTCTTGTATAGCGATTCGCCGGTTAGTCCCTTTTAATTCACTGATTAATTAGCCCGTCAATTTCAATTCATTTGTAGGAAGAGAGACGTGGATGTATGTATGTGAAACGAATTGCGTGTGGCGTGAACGAAAAGCAGCGTCTTGTCGACGGCAAAAGCCTAAGAGAGCTTGCGTCTGAAGGTTCCGTATTTAGAATGCATGTTGCATATTCTTGAGAGACAATTGAAACACCGACCTGTACATGGTGTAGCTGCGTAAGTTGATGTTGGAGAGGATTAGGTGGCGAAGTGCTCGGAGAACTGACGACCTGCACTGTACCATGTTGCTGTAGGTATGGTTCCAGAAATACGTCATTTCTGCAAAAAATAAAAAAAAATACATTAATCAGTGAAAAACAATACAATACCAATTTTCATTAACGTTTACGAGTAATTAAATTTGTTAAATATATTTATATACAAAAAAAAAAAATGTGAACTTAAATTTGATCATAATTCTGGAAAAGCAAAATTACCATAAAAATAGTAAATTTCCTGATAATTGTTGAACTAATTACGTGTTTATAAGAAAATTTACTATTTTTATGGTAATTTTGTTAGCTTTTTTTCAGCACTTTTTTTTTTTAGTTTGACTTATAAGTCTACTTTGCCAGAATTGTGGTAAAATTTAAATTACATTTTTCTGCGTGTATAAATTGAACAATTAAAGCCATCTAATTCCGATGACACTGACATTCGATAAAACATATCCGCAACAATGATCCCTATTAGATTTGAATATGTCAACACGACCACTATAATTCTATTTGGAACACATCTTAATCACTCAGCCCGGGGCTTTCTTCGTTACTCGGTAACTTAGTTTATGGAATTATATCATATTACAGTTCTTCGACTGTGTCTGCGGCAAATGGCCAAGTTACAATAGATATATTGATTTTACATTAGCACTCAATATCGTGACAAATAAGTCGGAATCCATTTCTGGAATGTCTCGAGCCAATCTCAGATGGTTTAATATTGAATGGCCAACGTACTACGAAACTTTATTGATCCATAGTTGAAGCGACAACTGAAATGATTAATCTCGGTTTCAGATAAACACAACGAGGGAAACATTATTGTTAGAGGCATTATGTCATAAATTAAATTCTCATCCATTTTCACGATTGACTAACCCTAACGTTACACAATTTCTCTCGGAATTATTTCTTCTTTTTTGTTACATTCACAACAATCGAGAAAA
Organism: Probaryconus sp. ZL-2020; assembly: GCA_022817065.1. Classification (NCBI taxonomy): domain Eukaryota; kingdom Metazoa; phylum Arthropoda; class Insecta; order Hymenoptera; family Scelionidae; genus Probaryconus; species Probaryconus sp. ZL-2020. The sequence continues at coordinate 8,871 of JABFQA010003221.1, forward strand.
TTGCTTTTGATCAATTAATGATCACACATGATAATAAGATGTAAAACGAATGATCAATTCGATTTCCACTTTAAATTTGAGAGAGGAAATTTTCCATGTAATTAGGATGTAAATATCGACGTTAACATTTGCACGTTAATTGAGTTTTCTTGCGGCAAAATGAAATAAGAAAAAAAAAAAAAAACAATCTCAGACACACCTTTAGTACGATATTGCTTTGAACAAACATATCTTTCTTAAAGGGTTTAAATACTACAATCTTGCGGAGCTTAAACGTTACTTGTATTCAAAGTGCATTGTAATGTTCTCCTTACGGGGGTATAAAGGATTTCCTTATCTGTTAACGAGACGAATGAAACGCTAGTTTCAACTCGGAAATTTCTTATATCAGTAAAAGGTACAGAAGATAGATAGAATTTAACAGGAACTGTGGTTCATTAATTTTTGAAAAATAATTTTAAAAATAGCTGAAAAACAATTCAACGCTAAGATGCAAAAATATTGGAAATAAATCGATTAATTAAATGAAAATGAAACCACTATTTTGCAAAAATCAGTATCGGATATCAGAAAGATGGGAAAAAAAGTGATAACGCTTTTATGTCTTATTTTCGCATGGTATTCGTTTCATCGATATTTTTGCGAAAAACAAGATACGTAATCCGTAAACGAAGTTAATTAAGAATAGAAGGCTGATATATCATGATAAAATTTCCATTTAACTTTCACAGCTCAAAAAGCCGACGGTTTGATCTTGTTTTTGTTCTGCCTTTCGTTCGTTTCCCATCAATCGATATGAAATTTCTTTTACTCGGCGCTTTTGCAAACACCTTCATGCGCAAAATTTTCATTCGGATAAAGATACAAAGGACACAAAATGCGTGCGCTGAATAAGGTACAAATGGCGTTAATTACACAGAACGCTTTTGGAAATGTGCTTGAAAATTAATGTCATCAATTTGCCTCGCTAACAATACGAACGAATTAATTACGATTATAATTAAAGTTCATAATTTAACCGTGACATTGCTCTTTCATAATTAAAACGTCACGATTTTTAAATTATTAGTTTATAATTCTGTGTGTTTGTAATGTCGAGTTCTAATTTTAATTGTATATGTTAATTAATTTTTGTTTGATAAATATTTGATTATGCTTTTGAATATGGTACATGACTTTTCACTTACGAAATG
>JABFQA010003222.1:0-10062 GCA_022817065.1 Probaryconus sp. ZL-2020
CTGGCTTACATTTTTCTCGAAATTTAATTTTCACTCGGAATTACTTTCAAAAACGTTATTAAAAATACATATTCAAAGAATTAACTAGTGACACCAAAGAAATTCACTCTCGCAACATATCTCGCTCATTACAAAAAGACGAGATTGAATATTAACAACATGTAATTACCGTGTAACAATCAAGCACCTCCACAAAATTAGAAACTGTATAAACCTCCCGATTCATTATTTACAAGACGGTGAATCAAACCCCCCCCCCTGCCAAACAATATTCCACACAATTACATGCCTAAAATTGCATCCTTTGATACTACACAACTTTACATCGAACCCAGTGCCGAAGCCTTTGTGTCAATTACTTCAACTCATGCAGATTAAAATTGAAACACAATGCGTGAACCCTACTTCGTGATATTATTTGGCTTTTGAGGAAAGGCAACGGCGACAGGGCACAAGCGAAAGCAAAGATAGAGCGGGAAAATGGCTCAATGAAAACGAAATAATTTTGGCAGCAGATTATTACCTGGGATCGTAATAAGAGCGGGACGAAGTAATTACGTTAGAAACCATTTCGTTGGGACAAGACATCTCGGTGGCGTTTCTTTGTTCGCGGATACATTTTTCATCGTTTGCCCTTAACAAGCGGTTGCTCTCCGCACTTAGTTTTGTTTCGTACCTAAGACCGCATGTTTATTCAAGAGTCTCACGTACAAGAGATATTCAACGCGGTGGGTCGCGGCGGCAAGGGGGCGGGAGGGAGGCGGGGGGGAGGCAAAGGGGCTACGTTCAAGACGTCGACTACGTCGACCTGCCGAGTCTCGAAGACCGAGAAAAGCGAGCGGCAAGCTAACGCGGCAGTCGCTTGACATGAGCCGGAAACGAGACGGAAATGAAAAAGTTACGCTGCGCTTGGCTCATTCTCTTTTCCCTCGGGCGGTGTACGGTCGTCTTGAAAATAGTTACCCGCGCACGCGATGATAAATCTAAAGCGTAATTCACTTTTTAAACCGTTTCAGACGTACTTGCAAATGTTTACGAAAGCAATGAAAGCGTTAAATGAACTTGAAGAAAATTAAAAAGTCAGGCCACATGTTAAATGTCCTCGCGTCGACGTGATTTAACGGCTTGTCCGGTCTAACGTCGATGTTCGCCAAACGAAATGATTATTGAATTATTACTGAAACACTACAAAAAAAAAAAAAAAAAAATCCGAATCATAATGAATAAACAGGCTTCTCAAAATGACTTCTATTAATGAAAAGATTATTCTGATACGGATATTCATTGTATTTTTATACGAAACACAATGTTGTTTCATAATAGGCAGATTTTCCATGTTATTGACCGTATTTATTCTCATTATTAGTGTTTTCGTTTACTATTCTGACGGTTTACTATTTGGTATTATAATGAGTATAAATATTCTTCATATAAAACTATACATTAGTAGAATAAATTATACTCATAATAATCGGAATTCCTCTTGTTGAAATCATGAATGGAAAATCCACTCATTATGAGAATATTCCGGTTAATGTGAGCAGACTGTTTTCAGAGTGAAGTGATCAAATGGTTACCAAACAATTTTCTATGATAACAAATATTGTACGATTTGTATAAGCGCGAACGTCTGCGTTGAAGTTAAGAGATTTGTATTAACAGACAAACTATCAAAGTATCCATTGTTTGAAATAAAAACATGTCTCACGGCATTAACTCATTCGAGATAAGCCATGAAAAGTCCTAGTAAAGCATTCACAGCTTGGCGTCCCTTTCAAAGTAATTCTCAAATCCAGCTTTGGATCTGGGACACTTCTATCCTAACTCTCCTCGAAGACAAAACTTTGTTCTTGGAGAATCCTAAAAAGAAAACTTGAACGAAATTCGCACCGACGTGGAAAACTAATACAAAAATAGAGATGGGAGAGAAAAAAAAAAAAAGAAGCGAGCACGCGAATATAAAATGAAAGAAGGAAACCGTTATCTGCTCGAGCATGGTTAGGTGGATAACAGTGGTTGCCAAGTTTAGGTGTCCGTAGTCCTAATGGACGAGGGCCGGGTACACAAGCGCGCCGGAACTCTAATTCCAAAGGAATTATTCGAGCGAACGGCCGAGTCCACGTGGTTGCCGGTGGTAACGGTGTTCACCGTTGGCTTGTCCACACTTTTAACTTCCGCTTCAGCGGTAATTAGTTCGCATTAAGTTGAATCGCCTGCCAGTTAGTCGACCGACCATTTAAATAGAACCAGTTTAAACAGAGTTTCATTCATCATCTTAAAATGAAGTCTTGCCAGTCTGGTTGGCCAAACTTTAAACAAACTTGCGCCAGACTACCCCCAGACGCTCGTTGAAACTATTCCAGACAAACGCCAAAAATTAATATGTGTTACATTAGTTTAACTCATCTTCTTCTACGACAGCTTGGAATCGTTGTCGTTTTCCCCAAAATAATACCTGACATTATACCATGATCTCATTTCATTTTCCTCGTTCCACGGTACACTTGGTGAATTATTCTTCGGTATTGTTAGATTAACACTTTGCTGAGAATTTCATTCGAACTCGACAACCCCGGAGGATACGTTCAGATGGAAACTGCTGCGGCAACATCGCAAGCTGGAATTGTGTTAGAAGGTGGACTGCCAGAGCGGAACCGGGAGTCGTCGAGCCGCTACGAAAGGGTAGAAACGTCGGGGGCAGAGGGGGTGGGTTTTACGATCCAGAGCCGGGCGTTTAAGCAGCTTTCGTCGCGGTGCTCGAACCGGCTCGGCATCGCCGGTTTTCGTACTAATATTTGCCACTTGACCCTACCTACCTATCTACCTACCTACCGACCCGCCCCGCCCCAACCAAACTTAACTCCCTCGCACGACCATCTACTTTGCTCCCACGAGCGCTCGTTTTCTATCGACCGATTCTCCGCTAGACAATAACACTAGGCTTCTTTTCTCAAGATTCTTGCATCTAAATGCATCGTCTAAGCGACTTTTTCTCATCCCAAATAATCCTACCATCGATTTTATCTTTTTCACACTATTTTTCATATTCAGAGTATTGTCTGAATATTTTATTTTAAGAGCATTTAAGGTTATTGAAGTATTATGTTATATTCAGATACGTTCGAATAATATATTGTTAAGATATTGAAATGTGAAATTAACATAAATGTATTTTGATTTTTGTAAGTTTACATGTCTTTATTTTCAATAACGCTTAATTTAGATGCCCTTCACTGTTTCCCATGCTTTGAACGAGCCAAGAAGTTTTGAAGTGGTTTGTCTTAATGAATAAATTGGGATTCGCAGCTGTTTCTGGACAGATATCAAGATCATCGTAATAATTAAATACCTAAGTCACAGGATCCTAATAAAGGCTCTTTGCCTGATTGATATCCTCTCAACGTTTTAACAACCTTTTTAATTCGACTCTGTTTTTGAGGGCAATTAAATGTCGTAACTAAGTGGACCAGTTGATTATTTGAAATTCTATTTTTCGCTTGTGTGTAAACGCACCGGTTCAAGAAGTATTGGATCTTGCAAGCATCAAACAACTTTTTTACATTTCAGTTGTTGTCACGGGTTTCGCGAAACATTGCGTGACATGCGAAATATCAATTCTTGACATTTCAACTGTCACACTCTGACGTTAGAAATAGCTATTTTGACGTGTTCGTCTTTTGGTTTATTTTCATTCTAATACAAGAAATATAATTTACTTGTTTAATATTATTTATACCCTCTCTTTCAACTTGACTCATGGTCACGTAATCTTGAAAAATTTCGACATCTCATGCAAACATAATATAATCTATTATAGTTATATTATTATATTAAAAAAAAAAAACTGATTTTACTATCGATAATAAAAAAATCTGCTAGAAAATAATTTCGAACGTTACATGCCCAACAAAATTTCCATCCAAAACGTAACGTAACAAACAACTTTTGGAGTTAATAACTTCATCGGCGAAGTTAAAGCCCGTCATTTTTCCCGACTCCAATAAGGTCGGATTCTAATTAGTTCGTCAAAAGGGATTACTTTTATTTAATCGGACGACACGCTCTCGCAGAAAGTAAGGACAAAAGTATCCACCGCGACTGTACCGTTATTCATCGATAATCCGTTCGTTCAAACTTTTGACCTACGCTTTCAATCCTCGGTGGCGTTTCAACGGGGATGCATTCTGCCGAGGCCGAAAGAGAGGAGAGCGCGCCAAAGAAAAGCTATGAACATAAATCTTGGTTCCGGCCGTGCTTCTTCGATGGCAGAAATTACGAAACTAAATTAATTACCCGTGAAGACGAGCGTGGCTCGAGGCTCGCAGAAAATAGAGCCAATAAAAGGGAAGAAAAGTGGCTTCGGGGGCGCTTATGCAGCGAGAAATAAAAAGAGCCGGCGAGCTATGATGACCTCGGATTCCGTCTCTCTCATTAATTGAAGGGCCATTTGAACGAAACTGCGAGCCCAACCCTTCTCGTTACTGTACGTTCAAAAGCTACGCGTGTAACATGGTGTGCGTGCAAATACTGAATTCGGCAAGGAACGAGTTACTGCGGAACGCAATTTTACTGCCACGGACAATTTCAGTGGCTTAACAGAGTGGAAAGGATGAGGAAGCACTCTCATTAGACTTGTCCTCGTGCAAATTGCAAGGAATTAATAAAATCCTGACTAATCGAATCGAGTTGAATTATTTTCGGCTGAAGAGCTTTAAACAGAACAGCCACCGGCTGCTGTCAAGACTCTCATCTGTAATGCCGCGCCCAAAAAGTGACGAAGCAGTTCAAGAAAAACCTTGAATGTCGGCTTTTAATTGATCTTATGTTTCGGCTTGACGGGTGTTCCTTTTTCCTGGCGAACTAGAAATAAACTATATGTAAAAATATTCTTCTCACGGCGAATGATTAATTTTCTAAAAGAAAAAGAAAATACCTGTCATATTAAGATGGTACATAAAATTTCAAATCTCTTTCATTCAGAAACGTTAAAAGAAATTTTTTATTTTTATTAAATATGAAACGAATACCAAAAATCGCTGTGATATCATGTATCATAAAAAAAGAAAAAAATCTGAAAATATTCTTTCTCAAAGGGAGTAAGAAGGAGCTACTACGAATGCCAAAATTACCCAAAGACGGACTGTTAAAATTGCATGGGTGTCGTCATCAAAAATGCATCCTATCGTTAAACTCATGGTCTGAGTGAAATACATTGAATTATTTATTCACGCACACGATGTTGCATTAGAGACATTAAATGTTTCAAGAATTACCTGTTTAGGGATTTTATCTCTCGAAGGATGTGCTTGTTTTCGACTGCGACGGAATATTTTATCCTTTTATTTTTGTTTTCTTTCATATACCTCGAATATTTTAAGCACCGAAATATCTGAGAAGAAATGTCGGTTAGAAATTGTGTTTCGTAATCGGTCATTCACTTGTGATGTTAAAACTGCAAAATGTACATGGAAGCAATTTTTTAACGTATCTCGCGTGTATTTACATTGAAGCGTATATTGTTGAGCGTCTTTGTGAAGCACAGTCAAGTCATCGGAGTGTAAAAACTTGAAGATTCCGAGCAAAACGATTCTCCAGGTGCTCGTAAAGCGATGCAGTTCTCGCTTGAAGGAAGCGTGAAAATTAAAAGCCAGAAGGCACCTCGCAATATAGGTATCGCACGATAACTCAATTTTCACAGCCCTGCGCGCTTTTCTGTACGGGGAGCGTGAAAATGATAGATTGCTTCTTCGAGGCCCAATTTCATGAAGCACAAGCTGCGCGTTATACACATGCATTTGTCAAAAAAGTTACATGCATGCGTGTTAAGAAACTTATAACAACTCATTCATTAGAACGATTTGTCATTAATTCTTGGCGTTTTATTTATTTATGTTCGCTGCGAAGAAGTTTGATGAAAAATGGGATATTCAGGTACAATGAGGTCGTCAGCGAAGAACTGGAACAGGAAATTGTTTTTTTTTTTTTCCCCCTTTCAAGGAGAAATTTATGCTTTATCAGTTCTTTATGTATCGATAAATATTATATATCGATAAATAAAATCGAGAAAAAAAAAACATTTTTTTCGGCTATAATTGAAATGGCTTTACTTTGTGTTATGAAATAATCCATAACAAATTCGCTGAACAGGATCAGAAGCATAATTTTTTTTCAAGTTTTAAACACAATCACATTTTTTTTCTATTTTAGAGGAAAAGTTATTGAATAATGGAGTAAACTGAATTAGCTGCTATAGTTCCGTGAAGTAGACACTTTAGATAACTAAATAAACTGGATTATCTCGTCATTCATACCACACATGTGATGATTTCAACCATGAATCTGGTCATCGTGACCAGAATTTAATAGAAAATTTCATGTAACGGTAATATCCTATAGTGTTTAATTATTATATTTTTATATAATAATATTCGCGGACATTGGTGTTATATTGATGTTTTAATCGCATAAATTTTATTATGAATGAAAATTGATGGGAAAACAATAAAATACGTGTTTCGCTGGAAATGTTCTAGACATTTAACCAAATACTATTTCACGTTTGAATTTACATCGTATCCTACATCATTATTTCCTAGCGCAATATTTTTTATGAATGTTCCTACTACTCAATAACATATACCGCTGCAACACACAACAACCTTCGCCGCTGTTGTTTTTTTTTTTTTTAACGCACATACGAGTCGCTTAAGTTTATGTTGTCTCTGGCAGTAGTACGAGTTCGAGTATGGCCGGACGACATATTTCGCTGCGCCGTGAGACGATCACTTATCATGACGCATTGTGCACCATTCAGATGACAAATTGAAAGATATAAAAGTTGTCCAATGCGCGTGTTCTCCAATTGGACGTACACTAACGTACAAAATTCTTTGCACAAAACCGCAACCATTTATTTTCGCTGTCTGCATAATTGCGAGATTAAAAATTAACTTTAAAGAGTTTCCGAACTCGTGTTAAAATTGCATTAAACATTTATGAAAGTAATTAAATTCGTTTGGATTGAAAAAAAAAAAAAAAAAAAATAAGCGTGCAGATATTTTGCATAGATAAGTGAATTGAAATTTTGCGAACATTTGGGACATTCGGCCAAAGAGTTTTGCTCGCTATTGTACGCGCGTTCGTGTACTAATCACGGTTACGCGGTCGCAGTAAACAATGCATGTTGCAGAATTCGAGGAGCCCGCCATCCAATGGGATCCGGCATTATTTTTGTTTTCCATTTTTTTTTCCCTTTTTTTGCGGCGATGATTCATCGCTCGGACACCATGGTTTACGTTCCGGACGCTTCCGCGCTGCGCTCATGTCGCTTGGCAAATCGCCTACGATGTTTTATGCACGTGAAAAATGTTTTATTGCAGCATCCGATTGTGCGAATCGCGGTTGCCCTTTTCGTTTCGCCGCGTTTCATCTGCCCCATCTCGGATGCATTTGATTGCGTGACTCGCCAAACTTTGGGCATTTCCTTCGCTCATTTTTACTCGACAGACTATTTTTAACAAATATTTATGAAATTGCGGCCATAGCTTTTGCGAAGCTTTTACATTTCGTCATTCCTATTTCGACTCATTTACGTGTTTTTTTTTTTTTTTTTTTTTTTTTTTTGAAAAAAAAAATGAAAATTTCTGAAGGAAAGGATGTGAAATGTGAAACAATTTTTTATAACACTTTTAGTTGTTGAAGGTCCTTTCAACGGAAGAGGAATGTAAATTTTGAAACATATTGGAGTTTCAGTTAAATTTATATACAATTAACTGAGTTATAGAAAAAAAAAGTAATATTGAAAAAGTGATTCATGTATCCACGAAGGAATTTTACATCTTTCTTCCTTTCTGAGTATAAAACTTGCTTTATGTATATAAATTATCCTCAGCACTATAAAATACTTTTTACGACCTTATTAGGCAATAAATATTCTGTTAACGATTCTCCGTGACAACATATCGTGACCCTGCCTTGTCAAAAGCATCACTTAATAATTTTGAGCAACTTTAATTCCATTAATCAGCTCGCTCATTAACAAGCTCTCGAATTCGCCCAAACTGAATTGAATTAGCTGGAAAACGAATCTTCATTTTTCACATTATCGAGCGAGAAAGTCGACACCAGATTATGGTATTTTGTAAATTTATAATGCACCGGAATATCTTTTACGGAAATTTAATTAGGAAATTTCCTAAGACCTTGATAAGGATATATCAGCTTATCTACATCTGACTAGAGTCCAGCTATTGTGTGCTTAAATATGACCTAAGTCAAGGTCTCGGCAGATTAAAACTTTAGCTTCTCAGTATAATTATAATCTGATTTTCTCAAGCTGATAAAAATGCAGGGCTTTAAATTTATACGACTTTATCGTTGAATAAATATTTTGCAGACGGTTAATTTGCAGTTTCAAAAAAATTGAAATGGGAACACAGATTAATGTATTGATTTTTATGATTTTCCTTTTGAATGCACATGACCGGGCAGCCTTATCAGCGCCAGGCTAAATCCCTAATTAAATTTCTGCGAGTGAAATTCTGCTACATAATTCATTTATTCAATACGGTAACCAGGAAATTCATAATCAAGTTTTGACGTGAGCTTGATAATAATAACGAGGTATCCTTCTCAATGCCCTACAAAATCCCCAACTTGAATGTCTAGCGGGCTTCCTTTTTCGCGTGTCGTTTTGATGAGACTGAAATAACAATGATAAAGCAACGTCTTCAAGCGAAACAAGTTTATAAGCGCATACATACATACCTCGAATTTCCATCATAGAATATTTTGGATGTATCCACCGTATATGCAGGTGCGCCTTCGGGGCGCGGCCTTAATCCAGCGGAGTTCGCGTTGTAAATGGCGAAGGCGTGAAAATGCAAATGAGAAACGACGACGCGAAGCGGGGCGACAGCGCAGATAGGTAGCTCGCTTCGTTCTTGCTGCTTCCTGCTCATAGCTAGACAAAATTTACGGTTCGTTCGTCCGTGCTAGTCCTATGCGATTTCATACCCTTTTTGTTTTATTATCATTACTGCTCTCCGCGTTCCGCGGAAAAAGAATCGCATAAGCTAATTACACATTAATGTTTTCGTTTTTTTTTTTTTCTTTTTGCATTCAATGGAATTAGTCTACGAAAATTTTAACCGTTCACGAGAGCTAAATGTCCACAGTGAAATAAAAATAGAACGTTACGAAATAACGTTTCATTTTCTTCTAAAAGTCGTTTATGTTTTTTTGTTCTTTTCTCTCTTTTTTTTTTTTACGAAATATCCTTTACCATTATATTTTATGATCATGAGACTTGACATTTTTATTTAATAAATGATGTCAGAAGTATTATTCTAATTTCAATCGTTATGAAGCATTATAAAGATCTTTTTTTATTCCAAGTATTTCCTTCGAAAAATGCTTACACATGCACCAATAATAGAAATTTTCGCAGTCCCCGGTGATCCGTTCGTCAGTTCTGACATGACTGGCAAGTTCATCCTGATCGATAGAATGTTGCTCGACATTGACAATTTTTTTCCCTCTCCCTATAACGACGAGAATATTAATTCCTGAAATATCTGCATGCTCTCGTTTCTGCACAAAGATGATAAACAATCGAAAATGGCCTTGCTGGGATTCTTCTGTTCTCTCTTTAATCTATGCTGAGCGAATTCTTTTTGCAAGTGGCGTGTTACTTTTGGGAAATTATTGATAAATATTTATTTACTGCTGTTTGTCACAACAAGATATATAATTCCTACACCCAAATGTGCCCTTGAGCTTGCATTAAAGCAATAACTCTTGCTTCACTGTAAGCTTCGAGGATCATTCAGCTGCAATGATTCAAGGACGACACTGCCTTTAAAATTATCCCATAAATTCTTATCCCTAACAGGATATTGAATACGTGTATGAAAATTATGAGTAAATCTTTTTTTTTTTTTATAAAATTATTTTTATTAAATAAAATAGTTACGAAATTTCTTGTTATTTTAAAATGATATTAATGTACGTAAGATGACAAAATTTGGAAACGATGTTAGTTTGTTTTTCATCTTTAACAAT
>JABFQA010003223.1:0-10061 GCA_022817065.1 Probaryconus sp. ZL-2020
TTAGAAAAAAAAAAAAAAAAAAAAAAAAAAAAAAATTGAAATAATCATGCACAAGTGTACTCGCTTGGAAAAATAATGTTTCTGATTTCCGGTCGCAGAAGACATTTAGAAAGTAAATGGTCTTCTGGTTGAAATAGGTATTTTTCTTGTTAAATTGGGTTGTAAAATTTAAAGGGTCTTTGATGACTAATTAACTGAAGATATGAATGGTGTTTGGATATCGTGTTGTTTCAAATGAACATTTCCAATCAAAGCAAAATAACATACAGATATAATTCCATTAGTTGTTATTGAATATATGTAATGAAGCCAATGTTATCCTTAACGGTCTTCCTTGAGAACAATCATGATGTTATGGTATTGTTATCATATGTTAAAGTTATCCTCACGTAATACAACTGTAAGGCATTAAAAACGCTATTTCCTTTACAGAATATTAAATATTGTACAATTGATTGTTCCCAGAGAAAACTTTTTTTAATTCATAAATCCCGGAAATAAAAAAGAAAAATGAGAAAGGGAAACATTAAAGTCTTCTTGAACTTGTTACAAAATCTTAATTATTTTTCCAAGCGCTCGTCTTATCTTTATTGTATTGAAAGAAAAAAAAAAGTAAACGCACAGTATGTACAGTTTTCGCACAATTTTCTTTTTCGTAATTCACGATATTAATATTGGTTCACCGATGTAAGAATATGTTATAATGTATAAAGCCAGTTACGAATTTGTTCTTCACATTATTTTAGGGATATATACACTTGAATCTAAATATATACAGATATATATATTAATTTTACTTATATTCTTTGTTGCACAAACTTTTCCACTCTGAAAAGAATTTGCATGGGAGAGATAGCCCTTCTTCACTCACTTTGTCGCACAGTACACGCTTTCGTTCAGTTCAACTTTGTGCTTCGACGGTGTGAAACCACCGCCTTATAAGAAAAGTGAAAATTGAATGAAAGTAACACTAAAGCATCTTATTCTCACTTATGAGCACACGCACTTTATGAAAACAGAGCACAAGTCATTGACTTTTATAGTTTAATTTCCAACGTAATTTTTTCTTTTTTTTTTTTTTTTTTTTTTTTCTATGGGTCAAAGTGTCTGCACAGCACTGATATGTCGCACTTGAAAACTCGAAGAGAAATCGATGTCAATTTTCACACCACTTTATGCTTCAGCAATTTTTGTTAATTCACAACATCTGTTATCAGCGATACATCGTTCTTTTTCTGTTCACTACTTTGACAAAAAGTAAAATGAATTTTTAAGAGGAACATGCATTAAAACAAAAGATACAAATTAAGGATACGTAAATTTTTGGAAGATAATAATCAATTATTCAGCCGTTCCCTTTGTAAACGTTCAAATTTTAGTTGTAACTGCATTCAAAGACCCCTTATGGAAATTTAACCTAATATTGCCTTACAACATTTCTCTGTCAAAGCTTCCAAAATCAATACATTGATTATTCCTTTTACAACGATAGACAAATTACATTGATACTATTAAAAGTTATAAGACGATCTTACCATCTATGGCAATAACACCAGAAATATCCAATTTCATCTGCTCGTAAAATAATATTTTTATAATAAAATTATCATATTCAATTTTCTCGTGGAATTTACGTGTAATGCTTGAGCATTTTCAAACGCATCACATCCCTGCAATACGATCTAATTGTATTTTATACGGAAATTCAACACTTGTCCTAATTCTGATACACTCATTTCTGTATAAGAAATTTCAAACTGAACGTAAATTTCTGGATTATGCTGAACAACAATTTTCATTGCACGAACAATATAAAGCTTTCGACCCTTTGCAAAATTATTCAACGTATCTTTTGTTCCTAACGCTAAGGAAAATGCATTCACCGTAAAGCTGTACATGACACAGTATCAGATTCATTTTACTCGATAAGTAACAGATGTTTTGAGTGCTTCAGCAGTTACTCGTAACAGCACCTTAATGAAATCTCTATATGTGAACAGTACCACCCCGTTGGGTAATGGAACCGCAAGACGTTCATGCACCAGAAGGAATGTCACAACTGGTATTGCATTGTCACGCGGATGGTTTCCCACCACCAGACGTGACCTGGCGTCGTGCAAGTGACAAAGAATCACGAAATTATCACGATATCCGCACGCATGAGCTTACAAGGGATTTGCAAATGCATAAGAACGGAACATTGGTATTTGCCAGTGTTCAAGAAGACCACGAAGGATATTATCTGTGTGAAGCTGACAATGGAATTGGTCCTGGATTGAGCAAAGTGGTCTATTTAACTGTTAATGGTAAAAATAAAACTTTTATTTCTTTCCAAAATTCTGTCAATTTATCAATTCAGAGTTTCAGAAAATACATGATACAAAAATAAAAAATCATAATTTTTTAATTAATTTCAAAATTTTATTAACTTCGCTGCATCATTATTTAATTTGTACGTAAGCAAATTGAATTTTGGAAAACAGAGCACGAGCATTAATTATGTGTACGTTTCGGAATAGCACCGGCGCACTTCACTGAGAAGCACTTAAATCAGACCGCAAGGCTCGGATCAAACGCCTCCCTTCAATGTGAAGCAAAGGGAGATCATCCCCTGAAAATAATATGGCAGAAGGCAGGTACTCCGCTCGAGCTGACTGTCTCAAATTATCATTACACGATAAAAGAAGTGAATAAAACCGACGGCACCATCAGTATTCTTGGGATCATCAGGACAGCCAGAGAAGACAGCGGAAGATACTTTTGCTTGGCTTCGAATTCTTACGGCCAGGATAGAATGACAATACACTTATACGTTCAGGGTAAATAAATTTTTCAATTATCTCTATAGTTTTATTTTCTTCTTTTTTTTTTATTAATCAGTTTTGTTAGAAAAGAAAAATAAATTTAAACGAAATAAATTTCGTTATTCAGAACCTCCGGATTTTCCAAGAAACCTCGGAGTTATTGAAAAAGGTAGTAGGTTTATAAAATTAGGATGGACTACGAGTCAAGACGGGAACAGTCCTATAATTAAATATATCATAGAATATAAAACTGAATCAGGTAAGAAAATCATAACTATAATCCTTGGTCTTTTTTGTACTATTGTAAAATGAGTTGAATATTCATTGATTACAGATGTTTGGCACGACCATACATTCCATACAACCGTCCCTGCAACACAGACTTACGCAAATGTTACTAAACTGCGACCATCGGTTACATATCAATTTCGAATATTTGCTGAAAATGAATTGGGTCGTAGTCAAGCTAGCGACGTTAGTATTATCATATTACATTAAACACATAAATACCTTGTCTTGTCAAAAGATATAAATAAATGAAAATTGCATGATACAGGTTTTAGATGCGACAACAGACATAGAAAAACCTGGCGGACCACCTCGCAATTTGAAAGTGGAACCTATCAGTTCTACAGAATTTAAAGTAACTTGGGATCCACCGGATCATGATTTATGGAACGGCGAAATTCTTGGATACCACGTAGGATACAAAGAACAAGGGTACGTATCCTTCTAGAGCAATTTATACCATTTGATATACGACTCGATACAAGGCACGTAAATAAATTCGTATTACATTCCAGTAAAGAGCAATTCACTTATCGGAAGGTAGAAGGGAGAATATCCACTGCCAGCGTCGCTTTAGGATTAGCTCGGACTTCTATTCCAGGAAGGCAATTTCAACTGATCAATTTAAAGAAGTATACAAGATATAACGTAGTTGTTCAAGCTTTCAATGCTTTGGGCCTTGGACCCATGTCATCCGAATTCACTGCATCCACTTTGGAAGATGGTAAATATCTTATTTTAATTGCACCATCATTTCACACATTATTATTATTATTATTATTATTATATTTTTTTTTGTTTTCAGTACCAAGCAGTCCTCCCCAAGATATTCGATGTGTAGCGCTGACTTCTCAATCCCTACAAGTTTCTTGGAATCCGCCACCCATCTCCAGTTTAAACGGTATCCTAAAAGGGTTCAAGGTGATCTGGGAAAACATGGATGTCCTGATGGAAAGCGTCAAGTCCGAAACGAAAATCACGACCGCTCATACGGTGGTGTTGAGTGGACTGGAGAAACACATGAATTATTCGGTGCAAGTTTTGGCGTTTACCCGAGCCGGAGATGGCGTAATCTCCGCGCCGCTTTACTGTGTCACGGAAGAAGACTTTCCCGAAGTTCCTGCGGGTGTCAAAGCCGTCGCCACGTCAGCCACCTCCATTATAGTCTCATGGCAACCACCTTTGAGGAGCAACGGCAACATCATGTCGTACAATGTTCACATACGCGCAGTTGGACCCGAAGGCAAGTGGTTTCGACGGGCTTTGCCGCCTCATCAAACATATTATCAGGCCGAAAACCTCCACAAAAGAAATCAATACGAGATTAGCATTGCCGCCGTTACTTCAGTTGGCGAAGGAGAACGAACGCCTTCAATTATCGTTTCACCCTCCAGCGAAGGTATGTCTCGAATCGTCGTGTGATTCAATTATTTGAGCGATTAAAAATCACTATCAGGTGTTATAGTAAGAAACGATTTAAATCACAAAATCCTCATGAAATGTTGTCTTTCTTAATTTACAGTACGTGCTGCAATTTACTCCTTTGGTTCAGTGTTAGTGGTGCCTTGGAAACAAGTGGTAACTCTGCCTTGTCAGAGTGTAGGTAAGCCGGAACCAACTGTCATTTGGAAGAGACTGAACCAGCTGGTGAAACCAACGTCTAGAGTATCCCTTCAAGCTGACGGTTCTCTACAAATTACAGACCTTTACAGAGAAGACAGTGGTAATTACACATGCTTAGTGGAAAATCGACACGGTTCGGATCAGATTACCCATCGTCTCACGGTGCAAGGTAAGTGCATAAAATTCACGTGCAATCGATAACTGCTCAGGAGTCAGCCAACTTTGAATTCGGTTAATCGGTCGGTTTGTTACTCAATACAACTACCTGATCGACCTAATTATAAAAAAGATTTTCAGTTCTATTTACAAAAAAAAAAAAAAAAAAATATGTATAATGTTCAGTAAAAATCAAAAAGTTTCAATTATCACTTCCAAGTGAAAGATATCGTTCTAAATTAAATAAAAATCAGGTTCTTAAAAGTGATAAAAAAAAAAAAAAAGAAAGAAAGAAACTAACGATCTTTAAATTTCCAACGTGCATTTGCAAGGTGATCAATTATGGCAACGAGATCAATTACTGTCACCTCTCTTCCGTATTTACGAGTTCCATTATTGCGTAAATAACGTCAATTCCGAGAAATTCTTCTGGAGAATCGTTGCCTCGGGAAGTTGCAATCACTAGAATCACTTTTTTTCAATTTAATGAAACTCAATCTAACCCGATAAAAAGTCATTTAAAAACTAATTCCAGCCGCAATCAAACTCTAATCGCATTCAATTTCTCAGTTCAATAATGGCTGGCATACTTATACCGTTTCAATGAAATAGCCCTGCTATCATTATTACATGGTGGATTCATAATCTTTATTAGTACCACCGAATGCGCCGCTTTTGCATGCGACGAGCGCGACGAGTAATTCGATCAATTTGCAATGGAAAAATGGGGACGATGGCGGCGCTCCAATCAGGGGTTACATTTTGCATTATAAAAGGGAATTTGGCGAATGGGAGGAAGTCAAAGTTTCGCACAAGATCAACAGTTTTCTTCTATCGGAACTGTGGTGCGGCACCGACTATCAGATATATTTGACTGCGTACAACAGAATTGGTATGGGCTCGCCGAGCGACGTCGTGAAAGCGGTGACTGAGGGCTCCAAGCCAGCGGACTCGCCTGGAAACGTCGACAAATTTATCACCGTCAATGTTTCGTGGATTGTTCTTCATTTGCATGCCTGGCAAGATGGTGGTTGTCCCATCACGTTTTTCGAACTTGAATACAAAAAAAGCGGCGAGGAACTGTGGACCCTCGTTTCGAACAACATCGAGGTAAGGGTCAGAAAATGAATTATGCAATCCACTCGAGCACAATCCAAGTGCCTCAAATCATTGCTTCGTTTAATTAAGAAGAAGATTTAGCATTTAATTTTCACTTGTTACAAGTAATAAAAAAAATTGATCAGGAAAAATGATAGAAATTAAGGCTTTTTATATCGCGTCTGACCGAATCAAAACCTGCATCACTGATTTCTTCTTAAATCACATAGTTTTGCCGATAAAAATTTGAATATTTTTGTAGATACTTTCAAACTTTTCCATAATATTTCTCGGCTCAAAATTTAATAACAGAATTCATAAATATATTTGAATAACTTTCAATTTATAGTAATGTAACATTTAATTATTCGAAATAAAATTAATTGATTTATTAACTGTGTGTTCAACAGGTTCAAAAGACATATACCCTTAGTGAATTGCAACCGGGAACAACCTACGAAATTCGAGTTAGAGCTCATAATAACGCCGGCTCGTCGGTCGCTGAATATAAAATAGCAACACTTTTGCCCCACAGCAGTTCGACGGTTCCTGCGATAGAAATTGATCACTTCATACCGCAAGACTCCACGGCGTACTCGGACCTTAAATTAATAGTACCATTAATACTAAGCTCATTTGCAGTTATCGCTGCAGCTGGTGCTGTATTTTACTGCTTTCGAAAACGTGAGTCATATTTAATCCCACTAATCAATGAAAAAAGAATATTGAAAAACACGAGAGAATGTAATCGATTATGGAAACGAAGTTGGACGTGAAATTTCGTTTTGCAATAATTAATTGTTTGATATTAATACTTTGTAACGCAATTTGTTTTTTGCTCAGGGCCCTTATTGGGTGATTTAGGAAGTTTACGTGATGCTCAAACGGCAGCGGCTTTAGATAATAAACAAAATATGGAACAACGAGAACAATATTACGCTACCGTTCGCAAACCAATGCGTTCGCCTATTCATGAAATTGGCACACTGGAAAGGATACCAGGTAATTACTTTTTTGGGGCAATTTACATTTCAAATTAATAACGGTCGTCTCGTACGTCAGCTCTGAATTTCACATTTGATCGGATCCATCTAGAATGGTTCGAAATTATAATGAAGGCTGTAATTTGAAAAAAAAAAAAAAAATGAAAGATGTAAAATCTGTTTTAAATTGGAACGCAAAAATTCGTACGGGCAAAAGTTATTTTTTCCAATAAATTTTTTGACTTTAAAAATTATGAAATTACAAAGACAATTGTATAAATCATCCCTGTAAAATAAAAGATTTGTTGAACCTGAAAAAATTGTTAATTTATCATATCATATGAAAAAGTACAGGCATTTGAAAGTTATTTGCTTATTCATGAACTTGCATTACGAAATTCATTTTGTAATTTTCGTTGGCCTAGTTTTAACGATGCTAAGGAAGCCCGTATTTCAGCTTTAAATGAAACTTGAATCGTTTCTGCAATTTCGCATTTTCAAATACCTACATTTGTTTGGGATTTAAATCCTATGGGGAAGCTCCTTGTACAACAAACTTAATTACAAAACTTACTTGAAATCGTTTTAAATTGAGAAAATTAATGTAAGTGACATTTTCGAAGCATATTCTATAATATTTTACCCAAAACGATAATACATATATATAATATCAATGAATAAAAAGTTAAAGAAAAGGATGAATTAAATTAATGAAGTTTTATTGTGTTTCAGAATATTCCGAGGACATTTATCCTTACGCAACCTTCCAATTAAAAGAAAGTGTTCCTGCGGGTGGCGACAGCCGTTGTGATTCCGCTGCCCCCCTACAGACATTCGTCTACCACGATCCACGTTTGTCTACTGCAGATACGCTGCAATTAAGAGAGGTACAGAGGTCATTCGATTCGAGCAAATCACCAAGCACGCCATCACTGGAACATTTAGTTCGTTTGCAAGCACTTGCACGTATGCTTCTATTCATTTTAACCTTCTTACACCATTATCTGCAGGTCTGCAGGTTGTTAAATTGCCATGAAAGCGATAGGAAAATGTAAATACATACAGGTCTCGGTTTAGTAGCTGTCTCTTCTTGTCCTTTATTTTCGTCCTTACTTTATACATCCTAGTTGAAGCAAATACACGATTTTATGTAAGATCAAAGTAGAAAAAGACGTTGACAAAATACAAGAACTTTTGAAATAATGTAAAATACTTGCTGTACGTCTTTTCTGCTTGATTTTAAATGTTAAACACTTACTTTTGGCACAAACATAATTTGAATCCTGTCAAGTGCCATCAAGCACTTGATAGCAATTTATTATTTTCACAAATTCTTCTAAACATCGCGATACTATCACTTTAGTTGTATTACTTTCATTTTTTATTGGATCAATGAGGAGAGTGAAATTATAAAAGTAAGATCAACCAGCCATTGCCTCCACAATGAAAAATGTGAAACATGCCAGAGACCATGCGACCATTTATCTTTTCCCATTTAGTAATTAGTGTTTATACGATAAATACTGACACAATCGTATAATAAAGCATACACAACACATAGACCCATCCACACAACCACACGCACACACATTGACGAATACGATCTTCCAAGTAATTAGCTATTAGAATCGAAAATCATTAGAATAGAATCATAGTCGATAATTTTATGCGTGTATTCTTAAAGGTCCCGATGAATGGAATCTTCTTGTATGAAGCGGATTTGAACTTTACAGAGAGAATTTGAAATAACTAGTGTCCCAGTCAATTATAAATTACATTTTATTTATAATTTGTCATGTTTTTTTTTTTATTTTGAAGCTTTATCTGAATTATGACGTTATTTGTGTAATATTGGAAGACTGATTTAGAAACTTCCTACCTCTATTAGCTATCGACTAACTAACTTCATTAGTTGAAATAAGACACCTAAGCAAACTTCGGAAACTTTCGTGATATTTTAGCTATATTACATCTGAGTTATTTAAGTGTCTTTTATTAACTGATACAGTTACATCACGTGTCAGACTTGACAAAGAACTGACTAAAATTTCAAAGATGTCATGTTGTAAAATCTCTCTTTTCTTACGTACAAATAACCAATTAATGTTGAAACAAACACGAAGAATTATAAATAATAGTGAAACATAAAATTATAATTAATTCACTTATAAACAGAAGATGATTCTGAATTTAAAGTGCGTTTATTTTGTCTTTAAAACATTGAAAAATATGGAATTCATAATGACCTCGATATAAAAGACTTTTAAAAACATCGATTTAAGCTTCTCCCGTTCGGTATAGTTCACTATTGAAAGCATAGAAATTAGATTGATTCGCTTCGGTTCGACAAAGAATTATTCATTTTAGAAAATATTGATTCAGTGTGGTAGGAAATACCGAACGGATACCTCTCAATTGAATAAAGATCAAAATCATTCGTTCAAATAAATACCTCACTTCTTAAAGCTGTGATCATTTGAAATATTATTTATAATTACGAAACGAATTAACGAAGAAGATTAAACAGCTCTGTACAAAAGGATTCCATTAAAGGCAAAGAGAATCCTCTGACGGTGGCCTGATTGTGATAGATTGTGATTTTTTAGTGCGTGTAGAACAAATATCATTGAAACATGTTAGCTATCGATCGTTGCGACTGCTGGTCCTCCCTGCTTGGTTTGCAGCTGCTCATTTAACAATTTTTCATTCGATCAATCATGGAATTCGTGCGTTCATTATTCATTCACTCGATTCCGTCTGATTGCAGTCGGATTGCAACCGATACACTAAGGTTCGCGGAGGTCGTTCGTCCTCTGCGCCGTTACATAAAACGCACAAGACCAATCAGGGCAAGTCCGAGTCGGAAGAATACGATACCCTGGGCTCGGACAGCGACACCGAGGTCGGGACCAGCAGCCGAACAGAGTCTTCCAATCACCTCGTCGATTCTCATCATTCAGCCTCCGCGGCTGAAACGCGTGTTCACAGTACGCTATTACTTCTCTTTTTTCCGCCTTCTTTTTTTTTTCTTTCTTTCACTTTTCAACACTTGCAATTTATATATTTATAAATGTTCTCTTTTTTAATTTTTTTCTTTTTTTTTTTTTTT
>JABFQA010003224.1:0-10057 GCA_022817065.1 Probaryconus sp. ZL-2020
AAATCTTCTCCAGAATTAATACCTTCCCACATTGAAACTTTTCCCTCGTCTTGGTTGAAACAAAAAACGTGCTCAAAAGTTATTTTGATTCATTCTAGGGAACAGTTTTAGAAGACCATATCCTTTGTTTCAACGAGAGACGGCTTTTGTTTATGAAACAAACATTTCGACACAATGTTCTTCTTTGAATCATATTGCAGATGTTATTTGTCTTGGTGTTTTTTTAATCTTTTATTCTTTATTTTAAGAAAGAGCTAAATAAAATGAAAGCAATAAAAATGATTATAACTATTTTTACCCATCATAGGCTCCGCTAACGATATGTTTGCTGTCGAAGCGTATGCATCTGACCAGTTCTTCATGTCCTTCAAGGATACGCAAACAAGCGCCACACTCGATGTCCCATAATCGGATGGTGTTATCGCTACTACCACTAACAACCAACCGATCCCGGTATTGTAAACACGCGATACCGCGTTTGTGTCCATTCAATGTCCGCACGAACTCACTACTAGATGTGTTCCATACCTTGATAGTCCTATCACCACTGGCCGACACAATATATTTCTCATCGAAGTCCACAACATTCACGGCCGCGCGGTGACCCACCAAAACACGACGTAAAGCTATTTCAGTTTGTGACGTCATGTCCCATACTGCTATTGAGCGATCCTGTGTAACAACAGTTTGCAATTATATTCTAAGTATCAAATTTTATTTATTGCATTATCCCAAAGATTCACATTGGCAAAGATTTGCATTAAGGAGAAAATTTAAATTGATCAAGTATCTTAATTAATTAATCGATATGAATCATTGAATCAGAATCGCAGATTGCAGAAAATGAAATTTTAATAAAAGTGAGTCAATTTGATTTGAAAATTACCTTCGAACATGTGACCATCATGCCGTTATTGAAGCGCAAATGTAATACAGCTTCGCAATGATGAATCAGCGTGTTGACCATTTCACCGGTATTTACATCCCACACTCTGACCGTACTATCCGATGAGCCAGAAATAATGGCCTTGTCGTCGTATTGCAGGCAAAGGACCGATCCCGTGTGTCCCGTCAGTACTTTTATGCACTGCAATGTATTTCTATCCCAAATTTTGATAGTGTTATCTCTAAGGCCTGATACAATTTTCTGGTCGTCGTACTGCAAACAGTAAACGCCTTTGGAATTTTCACTCCTACAGTTTATTCGCTGCAAATTGTGTCTACCCATTCGCCAGTTGTTATCTATACTGTCGATATCTTTAACTATTTTTGGGTATAAACTTCTGTAATAATCATGATTCGGATGACTTTGTCCTGGTTTTGGTTTGAAGAGTACAGACATCCTGAAAAAACGTTATCAATGTATTATTTCATTTTTAAAATAAAAAAGTTGAAAAAGTTTGAAGAGGTAATGTAAAAATGTTTCAAGATACAATCCTTGCAAGAAAAAAAAAAAAGATATTTTGAATTCAAATTTACAACAAAATTTACTGTTTCAAACTTTCCTCTTTATTCTTAACGATTGTAGTTAATTAATTAGCATTTTAATTAAACCAGCAAGTATTCCAATAGTTTGCATAATTACTTAGTTATCTTTCTTTGAAATTCTTATAACAAGGAATTCTTAAGTGCAACTCGTTTCAAAGAAGCTTAGAAATCCAGGAACTGTTCATTTAATACAATCATTCTTCATATCAAGTTACAAGAATTATATAATTTGATTTTATGATACATTAACATAGAATCTTTCTCAAATATATTTTCTGACCGTTTCATGGAAAGCTTAAAGAGTGCTGTAAAACATTTATAAATCATTTTGACAACTAACCATCCCCTTCTTTCTGCCAAACCTCTCCAGATTGAATCTGTTCGAACTTTTCTTTCGATCAGTTTTTTCCATAGCATTCCTTCGCTAATGACTCTGTACCATTCCTTACATACTATTTCAGCAGCACAAAGCGAATCTGCATCTAGATAGGATAAAATGCTTTCGGCTACGTGATCCAGTCCTTTTTCTGAAATACAAAATGAAAACGAAAGTCAGAATCACGTAAAAAGTAATGATGGGATTCATCATCAAAATTTAAAGTCGTTTTCTTACTTGGCAGCAAGGATATAAAGTCCCTCTGTAACATTGGCTTTAAGTAGGCATTTATGTGTCCATGTTGATAGTGACACATGCGTGCCAATAACTGCTCCACAAAGTGCACTTGTTCCTGTTCGCTCCATCTTTCGAATACTCTCAAACAATTTTCCCTTTCTTCATTATATTGGGCAGACTGTGTTAGGACCATACTTGTGTCTTTCTTGCGAGTCGTATCATATAATATCGTCATGGGATACTGCAAAAAAAAAAAAAAAAATTACCAAACATTAGTTATTTGTACAAACGAATGAAAGAAAAAATGTTTTTCTTTTTCCAACGATATTTGCATTATCATCAAAACCATTATACTTTTTATATAAAAAATAAAATTGTTACATTCGTTCGTTCAAACGACACACGATGTATTCATAAAATTAAACGGCTATGAAAAATTAAAAGTTATACAAAGTGCAGTAAAAATGTTAACAAAATGTTTTAAAAGCATGACGAGAATGTAACGACGAGTGCCACAAAACGGTTACGTTGTAAAATAATGAAAGTTTCAAAGAACATTGCAATTTTCAAACGTACTTTTATATTTCTTCATAATCTTCTACATTGCATCATCTCATCTCGTATAAATTTCATTATTGAAATAAACACTTGCAAGGGAATCTCATGAGTTGATAAATCGATTTTTCTTCGTTTGAATTTCTCAAGCTTACTCTTTCAATGCGATTGCTTTCATTTTCAAACAGCAATTTTATTGATCTTTTGTACTTTTGTAATGTCCGTAATTACACGCATTGTAAAAATGTCTGAAATAAAACTTTCTAATTTAATTTGAAAACAAAAGGAATTATTCTTAGAAAATTTTATTCAACGCAGTAAATGTTTATGTAATTTAAAATAACGTTGTTCGACGATAGAAAAATCATCTTATCAGCTCCATTTGACAATGAAAAATTAATTAAACATTTTAATTGATCGTATAATTTATCGTAAAATGTTATCGTTAATAATATTATTTATATATTCGTGCGTAACAAAATATTTTAGAATAACGATTGTTTTATCAGGGCGGAATGTTTCAATTACTTTTAATGCAAAGCGCATTGTACAGTTTCCATCCGATTTAAATCATTTCGGCCCTACTAATGAGTATCAAGTTTCCAACACTGCATATTTATTTTTAAATTGCCTGACGAAACTCACTTTACACTAATAAGAGATGAAATGTAGTACAGAAAATAAGAGGAACGCATAATTTTAAAAATATATAGAACCCGGTACGACGGTATGCTTTTAGAATAAACTGCATGATTTAAAAAAGAAAGAACGGAAAAAGAAAGGAATTTTTTTTAAAAATGATATATAAACCTTTTTCAATGACTGTCACAGTTCTATAAAATACATTTACAGTCATAAAAAAAAAAGGATTATAAAATATGAAGTTCGTATAATTGCTCGTGAATTATTCTACTTTAATTTCACTTTTACAGTTACTAAAGTTCATCTAGAATAACTGAAACATTTTGTTTCAGTTCGTTTTTAATATTTACATAAACATTTTTATTTTCTTATGCCTCTTAAGATCTTTAATAAATTCTATTGTGAAAATCATCTTCAATGGTTAACACTTCAATGGATAACACCATTAAAAATCAAGACTGAAAATTTTAGGGACATAAAAATGTTTAAAGTCCAGCAACCTGAATTTCATTGATTTGGAAACGCGATGTGACTGCATTACAACAAATTGCTGCAGTAATAAAAAAAAAAAAAAAAAAAAAAAAAAAAAAAAAAAAAAAGAAGAAAAAAATGTAACAGCAAGTCATTGACCTTCGTTTCTGGAAAGCAATTAGTCGTCTTTGAATTCGCTGACTCAGAAAGTAGTAAAGCACCATTCGAGTGTTAACAACTTATTGATGAAACAACGAGATAACAAAGCGTATTGTCGTCGAAGAAAATTGTACCTCGCGCCCATTATCGCCAAACATTATTCATTTCGTCGATCTCAAACTTGTATTACTTCTCTTTCTCTCCTTTTGCCTTTTGATCGAAAGTATCTCGCGAGCGCGAGATAGACACGGTTGACTTGAAACAAGCCAAGAGACAAAAGAAGCGTATTCCGTTTCAGATTCGACACGATTGAGGTATACCGTTAGATTAAATTAAAGAACGATTCCACTTTCGGAGCACGTTTTGAAGGAGAACTTTTTCTGCGTTTACAATTATTGCGACATTTCCTGGCTCATTTTCTTTCATTACATACAAAATTGCGCGTTTTATTTTACTATTAAATTCATCTCGAGTTTCCAACAAAAATTAATTAACGACAAAGATAAATCATAACAGAATCTTTAGCAAAGTCAAGTTATTCTATGTAAAAAAGAATCATCCAAATTCATTGAAAATCGACGTTTAAAAACCTTTAAAACCTTCTTATTGTTTAGTGCCATTATAGAGAGATACACAACGAAGAAAAGCAAAAATAAAACGGGTTCTTTGCTTTGATATATATATGTATATAATACATGCAACACTATATATATATAGCTCCAAGGATTTTTGACTCTGTTAGTCAAAGGTAGTGCGCGCCTTTTTTATTTACCTGACGCGAGACTCAATTATGTCGGTTAATTAAGGGATGTTTAAGAGCCGCTTGAAAACGAGCTTTTAAATTATGTTGCAAAGTGGGATTACGGTTTTTTTTTTTAATCATTTTTCAGTCGTGGCAAAGAAACAGTCGTTAGAAAACTTGGATTTTTCCTTCGTTAGCGAAATTGTAACGGCGTGAAAAACGTTGTTAACACCTTGCTGAATAAACAAATGAATTTAAGTGTACATAATCAAGTGCAAAAAATATTAATATCTCCTCGATTGATTTATAGATGATTTTTTTTTTTTTTTTTTTTTACTCTTTAATGTAAAACAAAGTCGATTTACACAATGTGTGTTCAGAGAAATTATACTTTGAAAAATTAGAAAGTTAGAATATTAATTTACTCGTGTCGAAATAAAGCATTGGTACCAGAAGTAAACACAGTTCATACATCACCACGATGACATTGTATTATATATATAAAAGGAACAGTTACACACATCATTATCAACTAGAATCATAAGTAATAATACATTACACAAACAATGTATTTATAAAACTGATTTTTATAGCGGCTATTATAGTTGAACGCATAAATTTAATACCATTTATTTAGATGTCTGTGCTTTCAACACCTTTGCTCATTAGCTCTTAAATGTGACTTTAAGTTTCAACCTTTGATTTTCAATAAATTTTGATACTGATCTAGAAAAGCATGAAGATAAATGAAAACCAAAGAATATTCTAAAATAGTCATCACTCAAATATCTAAAAGTGATCATGACAACCGAATCTTCAGACGTTACCTTCAATGAAGATAATGTTGAATGAAGATCATTGAATAATCTGACAAATATACTTTTAAAGATTCCCTCAAGATTTATTTAAATTTATTGAACATCAACATTTGAATTCTCATACAACCGAGCTTTTCAAATTCTCTAATTGTCTTTAAATACAAGAAACTATTTTTACTTTATTACTTGCATTTTTTATACTTGTCATTAAATAAATGAATTTCTATGTCTCATTATTATATCAATTGTCGCCAGAGTTATGTCAAATTCCCCACAACTTGAATACACAATAAAACAACATAAACAACATCGTTTATAATAAACCTAAAAATATTTTCAACGTGTATGTCTAACGAAAATATTATTACCACAAGTATTGGAAAGTATTGGAGGAAAGTAACAAGTTGCAATGAGCACTAAAGCCAAAATAATCACAAAACTGTTCCGATTGTCAACACGCCACAATAACTATGTTAATGATTATAACTGTATCAATGAAAGAAAAAAAAAAAAAGAAAAAAAAAAAAAAGAAAAGTAATCACAATCAATAAAAGCAGCGGCTCCGTTGCGCGATCTTTATTTACATACAATTAGTCGGAGCAGCCTTGGTAACACTGCAAACTCTCCAAAGCGAATCCAAAAATCCACCCCGACCCCCTATATTAATTCTGACACAGTCATCGTCGATGTGTCATGCGGCAGTTGCTTGCTCGCAATCGCACATGCGTTCCGTAGTTAATCCCCCGCCATGGCAAAAGTCTTGCTGCGGACTGAACTAACTTCCCTTGACTGGATGTTAAAAATCCCCCTTCGAGTGTCCCTGATTCGCAAAACAAAGTGAGCGAGAACTCCACATGGAGGATCCCAAGATGGCGATCGTCAGGGTAAATAATGCACGAAGACTCGGGTTCATGTGTTGCCGTATGTCCTACTTCAATTATTAATAAGCAGACGGTGTTTGCTTCAAATCTCCAACGATGACATTTGAATGAATTCTCTAACAATATAGATAAATGATAAAATAATATTTAAAATAATATTTAAAGAACATTCTTTAAATTGTTTTTCATTAAAAAATCTTGTTTTTTTTTTTTTACTGAAAAACAAGTTTGAAAGATTGTTGTTATTCTTTGGAAATAATCATTATAATGGCTTCAGGCATATCAATGACTTCTTTAACAGCAAGTTAATTACCTGACAAATTACCCTAATTTCTGAAATTAAATAAAAATATATGTGAAAAAACATGAAAGAATTAATAAAATAGTAATAAAAAACTTTAAAATCGTCAAACTTATAAATAATGTCCTATCGCAATTTCTAATTTTAAAAATAATTAAAGCACGAATACAATATAAATATAGATCATTAAAAGTCCACGTATAGAATTTTCCTATCATTGTTAAAAAACTTTGCAATGTGTCACATATTTGTACTAAAAAATGTAAACAACTGATACACAGAAAAATGTCATCAACATTGTTACTGATTTGAAAATTATTTTGAATCCAGCTGTTAACCGACCTGAAACGCATTATGCAACAGAAGACGTAAACTTTTTGACAGGACAGAATTAAATGACTTTAACAAAAAGCAAATTGCAGTTTGATCAAAATTATTTAAAACTATAAACAAATATAATATTCAACAATTATAAAAAAAAACTATTTTATCCTCCGGCTTATATTACATATCAATTGAATGGTATCGTTTTCAATTAAAACTTAGAATATTTTATCTTCTTCTCTAAGATTTTCCTTAACTCAATCTTCTGATTTCTTATTTACATGAAATCAGAATGTCGTAGAAATGTCTTGGCCAACGAAATACTTCACGGAGAAAGAGTAATTTTTTCGAATCCAATATCTATTCGCCTGGTGTTTTTTGTTTCATTCTTCTTCGCCAGTTGTCTTCAAATTAAAGATCAATTAAATGCTGAAAGACAAATTGTTCATTATCACTGAAACACATTGGACCAGGAAATCGAAAGAAGCTTGTTGAAACATCGTTCAGTAGCCTCAGTTAGTTTTTTTATTCTTTTACTTTCTTTTCGTCTACATCTCACAGTTAATATCGTTCCCTCTCGCTCCATTGTACGCGGCGGAGAGGCATCGAGGAGCGGCAGTCAGCCAAGCATCAAGTAAGACTGAATCGAAGTCTATAATCTCAAAGAACGATGAAAGGACTAAGCGTTCCATGTTTCTTCGTGGAACCTTTGAAACTCTGGAGCAATGTCGACTGAAGGCCACAACTACTTGGACATCTAGTATAATTACTCCGTAACAAAAAAAGAATGTTTTTTTTTTAAATTCTTTTTCTCAAATCTTTTGTAGAGCATGAGAAGACGTAAAATTTTGATTTCAGGAAAGCGGGTCACTGCAGTTCAATTTAAAATGATATAATTGAAGATTATGTGTAACATTCTGTAACGTGGATTACACGCTCTGAGATAAAACATTTTTATTTTTTTAAATTAAAGATTTTACAGTCGAACAAATGGTAATCTGAAGATGATTCTCGATTATACAGTAGTGAGAGAGAGAGAGAGAAAAAAATTGTTCACTGCAACGAAACATTTAACGGTTGTCGAATGAGATCGTATCTCCGAGTAAAAGCTATAGTGCTTAGGAAATATTATGTTGTCACTCAAGCAAGCATATTTTTTTTTGTCACCGCACATGCAAAGTGTCGCCGACGAGGTGAATGCATTGTCAGACTGTGATTGCTACTGTTAGGATAGATAGCTCAATTGCTAAGCATGCTGATATTGCTAAAGTCCATTCGAAATAAGTTACTGTTCAAAGGTTACTATGACTTAGCCTCTCGCAAAGAGAGCTGCACTTTTATTGCCAGCAGCGCGTTTCAAATGCCGAGTCTGTGTTGCACTTGGCGACAATCGATTAATCAAAGTTATTTTATGTGCGACAATAAAAGGCTTCAGAACATTGACCGAGTTTCGCGATCTTATTATGCGGTTGATTTGCGAAAAGAAGCTCGCTTTGCCACTCAGACTGGTCAAATCATTTAGGAACGTTACCGCCTAAGATGATTCGCGGGATGCGTCATCAGTCGCTACCGTCATCATCGGGATCAGTTCAAGTGGTGTTAACCCACGATCGTTCCCTTGTATCCCTGCTTGCCCGGCTATTCGTGGGAACATCACGCGTCACGTTAATCTCAGACCAATTTATAGACAAAGCATTCGATCAGCTAATTGAAAAGAAAATAAAGTCATGGTATTTCAATTGAAGGCAATACTCAATCATTTCTTATTTAATTATACACAAATTCATCTTCGTTAACCAAATTAAATGTATTCATATTGACTTATTTTATACCGTTCGATCGTATCGTTACACTGAGAAAAAAGTTTCATTAAAATTACTAACTATGTTGGTACCTTTGGCCAATATACTTTTCCTAATCAAAAAAATTAGTATCTTTCTTTGTAATAATTAATATCTAATTATGAAAATTTGTCGACAGGTACATAATTTATTTGAAGAAAAACATTATTTTTTACAAAGTATGATAGTAATTTGTTGATTCGGAAAAGTATGTTGCCATGATAGTAACAAAGTTAGTAATTTGTATATAAAACCTTTTTCCTCCGTGTACGATGAGCAAGAACGTATTTGTTAAATAAAAATTTCAGTTGAATTTACTGATTATTATGAGAGCGGTTTGTAACGTTCCTACGTGGAATAATTTAAAGATATACTTAAATGACGTCGTGTACAAAAAAAATTGCATTATAATATTACAACTTTTTGCACCGGTAAGCATATTAAAATGTAGGTTCGTTATGCCTGGAAACTAAAACTGTAATCACTATCTAAGTATTATATTTACTAACTGCTGAAGCTATACATTATTATTGCCAAGCAAGACGTTTCCTATATAATTTGACTCAATTCAAATATGTGATGCAATTATGATCTTGTTTAATTGTAAAAGAATTTATATTAAACTTTTATATTGAAGTGTGACGTTTGTCAATGAGATTTAAGGTGACGTCTTAAGGTGACATTTGTATTTGAAATCTGGAATATATATTTCTCTTTGATTGAAAATGTAGGTTCATTGTTCCTTCATGAATACAGAATGAAGCAACTCTGCTATTACAGAGGGTGCATTCACAGCTGGTTATACTTTAGAAAACAGACACGAGCCTGAATGCTTCGGTACATGCAGCAAGTCTTAAACCGTGTAATTGTTTAATGGGTTAATGAAATGATACACTCGCCAAATCTAAATCCACCACAAAAAGACCATTGTACGACGACAGCGTTCCATAACGCTTTACGCCAAGTGTCCAGTCGACATTGCAAACTACGATTTCAAGTAATCAATGACTTTATTGAACGACTTTTTGTGTTTCACAATTCATTCTTTATCGCGTCGTAATATAAGAACTCAGATGTTAGATGATATAAAGGAAAAAGTTTTGTCTTGGCAACAGTCAAAAGAATGTTACGTTTGCCAAGGAAAAGGAAAACAGTTTCAAATATACTAAAATATAAAACTGATTCATAGAGTTCTGAAAAGTTGAAATATTTAAAGTTTTTT
>JABFQA010003225.1:0-10055 GCA_022817065.1 Probaryconus sp. ZL-2020
GTATATGTCTGGATATATAGTCTGGATTATATCTGGGACAGATCTGTTTCGTTTCCGTTTCCCAGACTATTTCCCAGACGTATCCAGACAGTTTATGTTTCTGAAAATAAGTCTGGAAATAGTCTGGCAGCCAGACTATTTTATCAAACTCCATTAAATAATCCAACCTAATTATCATCTAAGCAATAACACGAGTATATTAGACGCGAATGAAATGACAAAACACATTAGATTTTAAAAAGTCAAACCCATTCAGGACCGTTCAAAATTGATATATAATATTTTGATATCTCCTAAGCAGAAAATAGATTAATTATATCCGTAGAACATATTTTTTGTAACAGCAGTACATTCTTAAGATTGTATAGCAAAAAGTGAGGTGTCATAGATTGAAGGCTTTTCTAGCGAGTATGAGAAGAGATGAGTTTAATAAATGATTTATTCCTCGAGGGGTGCCGAAAGGCTCAGATTCTTCTAACAAGGTGTCGGACTCAGCGGGATGCCAGACTTTCATGTCAGCCGACTAAGAATCGACTTTATCTTCATCTCGATGCATGATTCACTCCGTGTTGTTGGCTCTCGAGTGAATTACGAATTTGAATTGATATCATTCTATTCTATTCTATTCTATTCTGTTTGAATGCTATTGCCGTCTCACTTCGATTATTCCAATTTGTTTTAACCGCGAACCGCGAACCAATACAGTGTCAACAAGAATTATCAAAACACCATCGAAAATCCTATTACCTCGTTCGCTTCAATCGCGCTGTACATGAATTTCCAAACCATTACCAATTTCGTTTCGAAAATCATTTCAATATCAAATAATAAATAACTTGATTATCGGCCGATCAATATTCATGTGTCCGAACGATTGAGCCAGCAAAATGGCGTCGGAATCATACGAGCCTCGAGATGCTCATAAAATAATAATTATACAACAGTTATTCGAATCGCGAACCACTGTTGCGACATTCAGAGAATCAGGCGTTACAGATAGTTAAACGCTAGAAAGCCTTTATAGTTAAACACTTAGTTTCTGCTAATGGAAAACAATTCACTTTTGCCGATTATTATCATTCTTTTGTAATTATGTTAATTGAAATCTATTTGGTGCTCAGAAATATACTGATATCAAATAAGATTTTTGAGATTTTTGTTTCAAGTTATTGCGAGTGAATTAAATTTGTGTCTAAGATAGAAATGGCATTATTAAAAATGATTTCAAATAGATAATATCAGTTGCAGTTGACCAAGGTAGTGGCGAATAACAGAGTAATTTATAAATGTTCATGAATGAACATGTGGTCCCGAAATTCACTCGGGATGCTGCATGGCAGCGGAAAATTTGCAGTTACGCGACGTGAATCAGTACCCAAGGTGACCGTAAATCTGTCCCTTTGGAACGGCATGCAAGGCGACGATCCCCTTTGAAAACCCCCCGGCATTCTCCGGGCGATATACACAGAGCTCTCAAAACGCCTGTGGACAAGTGTTATGGCACGGCTTATAAGTGAATGCCACCCTCTAATCGGAAAATACGAGCGCAATTGTCGCGAGGGTAGAGGAATCGCGTACGTGTCTTTCCCTCTCCGCTTTACCCCCTCGCCCCGATCCTGCGTAACCGCGATTTTTTAAAGCCTCTGTCCTCTGATTTTATGGCCGAATTTGTAACTTTAAATTGGCCCACTCGCGACGGCCTATCCCGTCGGCCGTGAATTTCAAAGCACAAATTTTTATAACGCCTCTTTTCTCCCTCGTCGTCGGATTTGCCGCAAAAAGGTCTTTTTATTGGCGTCTGTTATAGTTCACTGAAGTCGCTTTATTTTGATTTTCTCATTCAGTGGGAAGAAAGTTATTATTATTTCGAAACTGAATATTTTGTAATGGTTCAATACTTTTTGAAAATACGATTCCAAGTATTTTTCTTATAAAAAATGAAAATCATTTTTTAAATCCAATCGAAATGAAAAGTGAAAAATCCAATAACAAAAAATCTGAAAATGAATTTAATCAAATTTAATCTGTTACTGTTCGTCACGATCGAGGTTTATTATATCAAGGTTTTCTAAATGAGTGAAGGTAAAGAATCATTGATCGATTTAAGAGATGAAAAGGGCTTATCGCAATTGCACCAAGCACCACATAAGCTCGTAGGGATGATTTGCTAAGCCCGCTGACTAGTAAACGATAGATGACATTTTTCTTCCAAATTTTTTCTTAACCCCAATTATTATAATAATTACAAAACGTTATTAAATAATGATGACAAATTTTACATTGATCATTTTAAAGTACTCGCCTTTGTAATCTTAAAATCACTTGCAAATAAAATATGCGGATAAAAAGAAGACTTATCAAACAATCAGCTAACGGGAAAAAAAAAAAATTGTTAGTATTATCGATATCTCTTCGGTAGAAATCTGTCGATCGTAAGCAATTTATCATTATTTGTGATCGCAAGGTAAATATATGTAATGTGAACACGTAGCTATAGGCAGGACAACTATGATCATGCAGAACTTTAATCCTGAAATATCTCAATTTTCTCTTCTCGCTAGCAATTACCTTTCTTTGTTTCTTAGATCTTCGTTATTGAAGGATGCGATATGTATTCATCATCTCATACGACCTTGTTGTTTATGAAAATACTGGCTTTCAAAACACCATGCAACTGATAAAGATGCTATCCATCTGCACGCCATCTTCTTGAGAAATTGCGTGTGTTTACTTTAAACATTAAGGACCTGCACGGAGTTCAACGTTATTTCGAAGAACAGTTTGCGCGCCAACCTGCATTAACAGCAATTGATCGATTGGAGAAACATCAAACGAAGGTTTGATGCGATTCACTTGTTTCCCCGGAATGAGTGAATTTTTTTTTTTTTCTACGCGAACAAAAAATACAATGCACCGCGGAAATGATGAACGTTACACATTAACTTTTACACTCGTGAAACGAACGCCCGATCACGAAGTGTCAGAAAATTACACCATAAGAGCGAACGTTAATTCCAGCAGTTGAAAAACATTCCGAGATTTTTCAATCCGAATAACAAAAATTATTATACTTAATCGGCGGCTGCTTTGTCGTCGTGCGTTAATTGTTTATTATCCCAGAGAACGTGGAAAAGATACAAAAATGTTTACACGAAATAACGCCATGTCGACGATGATTGTTTATGGTAATTGAAAGTAAGGCAGATTATTTTTCGACACAAACAGCGTACAAACGTAAAGATAAGAGTGATTGAAATAAAAATACAGCGGTTAAAATTATCGGATGCAATGTCCTTATCGTACATCGTCGTGCAGAAAAACAGTCTGGTCTAAAATCGAGTAGAATAATTCAAAATAATTAGTCCTGACATGGTTGCACAGTCTTTGGCAATTAGTGACAGAATTAATTAGTTCATTATCTTGCGGGAACGCGCAAGATGCACGACGGCAAAGACGACACAGCCGGGCGGCTGATTAAGCCCATAAAATGAATGACGAGATCAACGTCTTTCGTCATAAAAGACATCGATAACAACGTTGATACATTTTTTTTTTACGCCGGCATGCGCAGTCTTTCGTGACAAAACAACTTATCAGTCGCATTTAACAAGGTCTCTTCTGTTAAATAAATCAAATGTTTAAAAACTTTTGTATATCAATACCGAAAGAAGAGATTGAAATGAAATTGATTATTTCACTTTGCTAAACGTTATACACGGTGTCTCAGAACGGAATAAAATTTTTTATGCTCTTTCATCTATTTTTTGGCTTTGATTGTAATTTATCTACTGTAATTTTTAGGTAAGAAGTATTGATCTGAATTCTCCGTGCGTGTGTATGATAATTTGTAGGAGCGACGTTCAGTTGAACATCTCTCAATACAGAACATGCAATTACTGATTAAACAGAGGCTTACTAGCCTCGCGCGAGAGAGAGAGCAAATTCAACTTGTGAAAATCCCTGCGGGTTGCGATGGCGCTGTATGACTGTAGGGCTGTGCTTGTCGCATCCCTTTTCATGGTGGTTTCCTCATAAATAAAAATAACCGTCGGACCAGCACCCCTCAGGGGATGCGTACGCAATATCACGTTTGTGTATTTCCTTGGCTCAAGGAAATCAGAAAGAATCGTTTCTCTCACGCCTACACTTTTCTTTTATGCCTCGTGGCTCTTAATACATTTGTTAAGTTCCTCCTCCTCCTTCTTACTTTTTTTTTTTTTTTTCAAAATCCATACAATTTTTATCATTTAACATTACTTTTATTGATCTTTAAATAATTTAATACTTTTTATCAATTTGACATAACAATTTTTGTCATATCGTCATTATCGTTATCATTGTCATTATTCTTGTCTCATCGGATTGTAGGAAAATGCATTAAATCGATAGACAAAAGCATAATAAATAAAATGAAATAATTTTCGAAGTGTATGGATTTGATTTAAAATTTAAAGGAAAAAATGAAAATTTATAGAAGGTTTTGCACATATGGTGGTGACTGATAAAGGGCAAGGCATAAGTAGAATGGGAGGGTGACGGGTCGATTTTATGGGACCTTTGGGATTTTGGCTGCGGGCTATGCAACGAATCGACTTTGATAGCGACTCTAAGAGATACTTATATACATGTGTATTAATATGTTAACACATACGAATGTTCTTGCGCAGAGCGCGAGGATTCCTTACGATTCTAATTTGCATATACAATTTATAAACAATTATTTTCAGTCTAAGTACACTTTTCGAGTTGATATATTGAAAACTAATGGATATTAATTTACTAGAAAATTACTTTGATATATTGCAATTTATATTGAAATGGAAATGCAATTGTAGAATTAATGGATGATTTAAAAACTAGTATATCATCTACATGAGAATTAGTTAATTAGATATGGAGATGTAAGCTGATATTAATGTTCATGTTAACTAAGTTATTTGTAACCTCGTTTAGACGTGTAATATATTACCTGCATAACTTTCTGCTGATATGCATTTAGTATATATACTGTTATATTATATTTAACCCTAGAACTTCACACATAAGTCTGTACAATCTGTTTAAATGTGGTTTTGAGGCATCTATTATTATTTCTCTGAAAAATCCATTATTCCAGTAAAACGAAATAAAGCGATCCAGTTGATTAAACATTTTTTATCAACTCGATTGATAGCTCTTTGTTTATTCTGCGTTGCCTGAAATGAACGAGAAAACCTATAACAATATAAAACATTCAATAATAATAAAAGAAAAATGAATTGCTTGTAATGAAATAGTCGGATAACGATTAGTCGGCTTATAGAGAAAGGTTCGAAATACAAAAGAATGGTAGAAAACTTAGAAAGGGCGAAAATGGACGTCATAGTAGAAAGACTTCGATAACACGCCCCCAGAGACACGACGGCATAAAGTGGGAGAACGCGCTGCGGTCAGCCAACGCTGCCGATATAACGTAAGCAAGCGAGGGAATTCGCTAACTTCGCCAAAATATGTTTGGGATTTACTTCTGGCTCTGTTGATCTTTACCGAAACATAGGGGTGGAAATCGTTCGGGAATTTCTTTTTACGAGGCTCACGTCCCCTTTGGTTGGGGCGACGCGAGCATCAGACCGACGATTCGACAAAAAAAAAAAAAAAAATCAAAGATCACCCTCAAAATAATAATGATAACGCCTGCCATTTTATTAGTGTCATTTTTTAGCTTGCCGCTTTGAAATTTATCACCCATTAATCAATCATTCAAATGTGCATCGACAAAAAATTACTGGCGTCCATTATTCACTTTATTCGAGGATTAAAATGGTAATGAGATTTTGTTAGCATCGACAGATGAATATTAATTGTATTTTGTGAATTATGAATTTTCCATTTTTCTCGTATGCTAAACATTTTGTATGGAATACCTAATGATCCAATGTTGAAACTTTTGAGCGGGAAAACGAAATTATTAACCATAAGCAAATTCTTATTGCTAAGTAAAAGAAAAAGAAAACAAAGGAAATGTATTGATTCCTGAAACGAACGCCCATAATTTCCTTTTAACAATTACGCACTATCATTGAGTGAGTTCCACAAATTTAATCCACGATAAAATTATTGAACGCCAATGTAACTGGCCATTAGTCTCTCAAAATAATTAATCGTCCCGAGGTGACGTCACGTTCGAATGTCTTCGTCATCGTGCGATCGAGCATCACGAAGTCCTTTAGGGATTTCAATGGCGTTCGATTCACCGTCAGGAGCGAAATCTATAGCCGGCCAACGAGGTAGAATATAGGTGAGTCAATTTAAAAGGCTAATTCCCTGTTTGGAAACTTGCACATGAACAAGAAGGGGCAGGCTTTGGAAACGGGGCATAGAAATTAGGCTCGATGTTTTTGCCCATCCCGCTGTTCATGGGAGGTATAACTCAACATCCCTCTTTCCCTGACAACTTTGTCTCCCTCTATGAATTACAATTCCTGATAATAAACATTATCTCACGTTTTATTAGCATTTAATGACGTAATTCATCATTTAATTATCATTAACGTTTAAAATTCGTGGTTAATCAATTTCGTGAAACTTGCTCCGATTCGAAAAAAGTGTCCGATAAATTCAAAAGTTTGATATTTCCTGACAATTTCGTTTTCGACTTTTTTAATAAAAAATAATCTACGCTAATAATTTAGGGAGAACATACTTCATACATAGAAACGTATAACAAATTACATTTCCAACGTAAGTCCAAGTGGAACCTCCAAAGTTTAACCAATTTCGTGGCTTGTTTAAAGTCGAAGGCGAATGCGACGACATCGGAGACGTCGAAGAACGTCTCTCCACGTCCCCCGAGTTATTTCACGTAGGTAACGCGCCGTGAAATTACGATGATACGCGAATCAATGGTCGCCCGGTGTATGGTGGGAGATACGAAATTATGTGGCAGCGTGTATCTCCGCTTCGGACAGTCTCGAATGTTGAACGAAAGCCTTGGGGAGACGTATAAATGTGTACTATGATGATGTATTTTGAAAATCGAGGGAAAGCATAAACAACGTCGGTGTATGAATTTCTATGCCAATGCAAATTTTTTTCATCCGATCATTATTAAAATTGATTATTCGATTAAATACGTTAACTGGTTTTATTCGAGGAGAAAGTTTCATGGTGTATTGTTTAATAATAAGAAATTCGCTGTCAAGTATACATGAAAACTGAAGGAGTGTAGAAAACCATACTGACAAGTTGATTTTCCAAATCAACTGAAATGAGCACTTTTTTTTATATTATTATTAATTTTAATGATTTGACTGAGAATATGGTATGCCTAATTTCGGCTTTTATTGTATGTGAAAAGTATACAATCAAAATGACGTATTTGATAAGTAACACCCTCTTCGAACGCGTTACAATAGGGTCGCTGAGAAATGCGACGATGCCCGGAATGACCACTCGACTTTCTTATTTCCGTAAGCGACAAAAGTGTACCTCTATAGATCGCGGGTGCAATAATAGCCATTAGATTCAACAGTGCACAATAGTACCCACTTAAGCGCGACGTCCGCCGGAAGTGGGACCTTAATGTATTTGATCAGGATAACCAGGTCGTCTACAAGTCAACTAGGGAACATTCAAGAAACTTGATATTTCGTATGGTAGTTTCGATAACGTGACAGAAAATGCGGAATATAATTTGTGAGTTCCTTTTTTTTTTTGTGAAAATAAACCAATATTACTGTATTTTTTTTTATAAAAGAAAATCTGGAACTTTGTGTATGATAAAAAAAAAATATTTAAACAGGTGATTATGCAAATATTAATTGTCCATTACAGAGTTTAAAACAAAAGAAAGGAACGTTGAAAATAGTGTATTTTTATCGTTCACGAGCGAGTGGCTCGACATGAAATGACCGTACGTGCATCGAAGCGGAGTTCGTCTGAGCCATAGCACTGGTGCGGTACCGTCTTCATCGCACTCGTGGGAAAAACGACGCCAGTGATATATCAAGGCACAATATTGCACGAAGCGCGACATATCCCTCTTCTTTCGCGACTCTAGTTGCGGCATACCGCCAGCCTGCTCGCACTCGTGGGAGCAGCTACATTCAATGTGCCGACCATATCTCAGTTGCGCGAGACACTTTAATGAAAAATCATACCAAGAATGCACGTTCCGCCGGGTATAACCTGATATTTCAGCCGAATGAGATTTTAGACGGGAATAAATAAGAATGCGCCAAGTACACGCGTGTGCTTGCCTCTGTACCAGCTTTTCCCATTTCTTACGCTAACTCGCGTTTCTTTCATACCAGACAGCAACAAATTTGTCAACCCTTTCGATCGAATGCTACGACAATAGGAATATAATGCCTTTACCAGTCTCAAATGTTAGGGCCAAATGTTACCATTTACGATATTACTTTTTTCATTACATTCTTATAGAAACATATTTTAAGAATTTGATGATAACGGTTTTATAGAAGTGGAATTAAAAGAATTCTAATCATTTAACAATCAATAAATCGGGAATAACAATTTGCTCCGAAGAAAAAGTTGACAATGAAATTTTATGAAAATCAGTTACATTTGATTTAAGTCGTCTAATTTGAGCTTGCTGACATCGGAGGAATAAAAATAGGGACACCGAAATAGGAGATGTCTGATGCAATCGATTTCACAGAAGAACATCACACGGTTGATCCCTAGGCTTATCAGTAATTTTCTGAGACCGAGCGTGGTGTGTATAGGCCGTGCAACAAAAATTAGCTTATCTACAGCGACAATCCGAAATCCCAAGGGAGTTTCAAGTGGGCGTGGAGTGGAGAGCATATTTCGTAATCCGCGCGAGATACGACAATATAGCTTTTCCCTCTTTGACCGCATAGCAACCCCATCGAGGGATCGCTCGGTTCTGCGCAACGAATTATTATCATAGTAATTCTCATGCATCTACATTATACATCACTTCGCACGGGACTTAATGCGTAATGGACTTCCAAAACGCAGGCCAATATTCTTAACGCAATATATTTTGGTTCAATAAAATACAATCGTCTATACTTTTTACTGGCGTTCGCGTTCATTTTGCTATAAAACAATCTAAAAATAATGAATTCTTCTAATAAAATAATATTGTAATAATGTAATCCAAAACTTTTTAAACAATAACCATGAAACGAACGTAAAAACATGATCCCAAAATGATTGCAAACATTAATATTCATTAAGAGATCCTAAAGCATACGCAAAGATCAACACTTAAGCAGAAAATTTGCCAAATAAAAGTCATAATTAAAGATGACTGTCAAGTCTAGCGAATTTGAGTAAAGTTGCACGAAGCTCAGTGACATAAGGACTTTAATTAACGGTATTTTAAAAATGTGACGGCGATTTCAATCTAGCTCGACTAACTTTAGCCCGGAGAGTAATTCTATTAAGCAGTGGCGTAGCATCGTAAAGGGTTGAGAGAGAGAGAGAGTAAGAGAGAGAGAGAAAAGGAGCCACGCTGCAACATCTACAGGCGCGGCCACGATCTCCAGGCTGTACTACCCCCTGGGGCACCCTCACGCTAACTGGTTGCTCGACTCTACTCGACCCTTTTACGATTTCAACTTAATTTATGTATCATCCGAGAGTTAAGTAATTTCTCCTCTCGAATTACCTTCGCCGCCGAGTTTCTTCCTTCTGCCCTTTCTCCGATCCAACACGCCTTTACTGGTAATGTGTTATTTCGACTCCCAAGTATTCACTTCAATCAAACATTTACTTCAGTAACAACTTATTTCAAAAATAACTCTCTTCCTCCGTCCATCCCCTCCGACCCTTCGCCCCTTTAATTTATTATTTTAGCTTATCTACGATAACCAATGTTCATGATTACGCTATGTTATCTAGGGATTTCGAATTGGCAACGTTACTAATTTTGTTGAGGAATGTAATAAATTCAACTGTAATTATTGTATTGTATCACACACCGAATTTTATTATTTTGGCAGATGAACAATTAAATGGCAAAGAATTTTGTAAAAATATAATTTAAAAAAAAATATATAAAAACTTTCGCTAGAAAGTTGCGG
>JABFQA010003226.1:0-10052 GCA_022817065.1 Probaryconus sp. ZL-2020
AACACCAAAAGACAGCTGAAATAAAAAAAATAATAATAATAAAAAAAAAAAAAAAAAACATGAACGCTAGTTGAAAAGGTAACAACAATGAGATTAGCTACCGTTTGGTAAACTGTTTAAGTCGACAAAGGCCGAGAACGAGCAGAAAGAATAAAAGAAGAAGATAAAGCGGAATCGCAAAACGAGGAAGGGCAATGGTTGGGATTTGCATATCGGACTTTTGGCGGCTGAAATAATGCATTGAAATGCCACATGGTGTCTCGCTGAAATGACACACGGTAGTCGCGCCGCAAAAGTTCCGCTGCTATCCAAACAGCTATCCTTTTTTATCTTTGGCGCCGACCTCTTTCTTCTATACTTTGGGACCTTGCCTCGTGGATATTGTTGTGAAATGGAACATCGGAGATCAAAAACGACTATCCCAAAATTTCATTAATACAATATAAGTTAGAAAATGTTTAATGCTTTTAATTTTATTACAATAAAAAAAAAATTAAACCAAATAAATCTTTATTGAATTTAATAATTTTTTATTTTAAGAGAAATAATATAAGAGAAATTGTATCTCAAGTGAAGGAAATTAATTTTCAATTTTTGGATTAAAAATTGAAAATCTTACTCATCTTTGCTTAATTACCGCTAAACTCATATTCAAATCCCACACGCATTTCCATGCACGCAAACATTTCATTTCCGCAATTCGAACGATTTTCTGTTTTTCTCCAGTGATGCCATCTCTGGCGTTAATTACCTTTAGCTATATTGCTCGGGAGATTAGAATCGACTCAGTGCCTTGTTCATGAGAAAGACAAGGACACTGGCACGAGGGAGAGAATATATAGCGTCGTAAATAAAGAAAAGAGCTACGTATGTATATAGAGGATGTTAAAGCACGAATGACGGGGCAAGGAAAATCGCGCTCGTCGGAAAGTCGTAAAATTATAAACCCGGCTGGAACGATGATCGCGCTCGTCGCATCGGTTCCTATTAGAAAATACATCCTTTTCCAGGATTCAGCTCGGATTCCTGAATGTCTCTAACGAAGATGTCGCTTGGTTTCCGCGACTCCTGTTAATTGCACATTTCACTGGTCCGAGATGTAAATTTGTCTCGCATCCGGTATTGCCGGTCAAGAATATGTGATTAAAGTTGGGCGATTTTTCCTTTTTGCTTTGTTGACCCGACGAAATAAAGAAAAAAGAAAAAAAGTAAAAGGACGGGGAAATTTTAATATACTGCGATATAACACTTTAGGCGTGTACGGCAATTAAAGCGCGCACACAGAGTTACTTTTACGAGCGCGTTATAGGAAACTTTGTTGATTTTGTGCGTTGATTTTCTTTTATGACGAGTACTTTCATGCTGAAGCAATAAGGTTCTTACATTTAAGACATTGTTTTAACTTCTTTTGCTTTCCTTTTTCTCTGAAATAAGTTCTCTTTTCAGTCGTAATATCTGCATTTCAATACGTTTATTATTCTTTGATGATAATGACAGTATAATTTGTA
The DNA here is from genome assembly GCA_022817065.1 of Probaryconus sp. ZL-2020. Classification (NCBI taxonomy): domain Eukaryota; kingdom Metazoa; phylum Arthropoda; class Insecta; order Hymenoptera; family Scelionidae; genus Probaryconus; species Probaryconus sp. ZL-2020. Next base: position 1,509 of record JABFQA010003226.1, read on the forward strand.
TTGCGAACAAAAAGTCCAACAAGGAATTATAAAAATATTTACCCAGACGTTGTAATGACTCCCGTGAGGTTGTCAATCTTGAATAACCAGGTTGTTTCTTCGGCGATGGAGTAGGTGATTTTACCATTGACACCTTCGTCGGGGTCTACAGCGCGGACCTGAAGGACACTGGATTCCACTGGCATATCTTCAGAAATTGTTGCCGAATACTTTGTCAGGTGGTAAGAAGGAAAAACGTTCCTCACGTTTCTCGAACCGGAATATTGGTTCTGCAGAAAAAATGTTGGAGCATTGTCGTTGACATCTAACACACGAACCGTGAGGTTGCAATGAGCTTCCAAACTAGGCTGACCCTTATCTTTAGCCGAGATGGTTAACACGTATTTCGATACGACTTCTCGGTCTAAATTAAACGCCGACAAAACTCCCGTCTCTGGATTTAGTTTGAATTTTCCTCCAACGTTACCGTCTAAAAAAAAAAAAAAATACAAAAGAATGAATTAAGAAATTTCAAACACAATGATAAAAATTGCGTAATTAATTAAGGAGTAAGGAGTAAGGATTTCTTTAAGTGATTCATTTAAGATAGTCTTGTATAGCATAAGTATTGACCTTGTATAGCATAAGGAACTCACCAACAATACTGTAGAATATCTCCCCATTTTTATTTTCGTCCTTATCTGTTGCTGAGATGGTATGAACAACGATGGCCTCTTCATTTTCCGGGACCGTCAGCGTGTAGCAGAATCCGGGTTTGAATTCCGGGCTATTGTCGTTCTCGTCGAGAACGATGACTTCGAGGACGGTCAGATCTAGGAGCTTGGTGGATCTGGCCAGGATTGGAACAGAGTAACGGGCTTTTTCTTCGCGATCCAAAGGCGCTCGCAGAGTCACCAGTCCTCTCGATGAAATAACAAACTTGTCCCCGGCTACACCTTTTGGTATACTGAAGCTCACGTTTCCTGAAAATAAAAATTCATTATCATCAATTAATACATTCCATAATCAATGATTGCAGTTAACAAAATATCTGAAGATATCATTAATTATAATGATTTATCCTAAGGAAAAATCATCTATAAAGATAGCCAAGGAATGTTTCAGCTAATGTATTCTCGTCTCAAATTCCTCGAGCTGGTATGTTTGGTCTGTCGTTGATTTTTTTAGCGGTTTTAGAACAAAGAACTGCACACTAAAATATGAGTGCGTATTCTCCGTTGTGACTAGTGGCTCATGGCATCACACGCCCGAGCATTGTAGTAGTACGGTGATTTGCCTATGCGTACCGCGTCAGGCCACAGTCACAATGATATACTCGACCATTGTTCTCATTCTCTATCTTTTCCAGCTCTTCCTCGCGTTCCTCGCTCTTTCCTCCAAAGCTGTTTATAGATTCCCTTTTCAAATCACGCAATTTCTCTGATCGAGGAGATAATGCCGACTTGATAAAACGTATTAAACGTCGAATAAATACTTCATTAGGGCTTTTTCAGTTACACGTCAAGGATTGCGCGTCCAAGTAAATGTCACAATAAAACACAACTTTCATTAAAAACAATTTAACGAGTTTCTGACAAACGAAGATCCGCAACAAATGTGTGCCTGACTTTTTACGACTTTTAATAATTCCCTCTGTTTCAATGCGTTACAAAAGCTGGTCATTTTAAGTTGAACATTGTGCGACTCTTAATGAGTTTAAACGACTTTAAAAAAATATATATATATATCAACGTTATTTCGTATTTAATGACTCAAAAACTAAGGGCTTCAATTAAAATTCAATTGAACTTTATGTAACAATTAAATCCATGGGAATACAAAAGTCTATAAAAGTGCAGATGATTTTCGAATTGCATAGCTTCGTTATTTTTTAAAGTGAAATTCTTGAAATTCGCACTTTGATCGTGTCTTGATACGCGGACTCGATTAAACGATGTATAACAAAGATAAATTATAGCTACAATATTCATGACATAAACTCGGAAATGTAATCTGAATTCCTGTTTATAAAGGATTATGGAAAACGTCTACTAAAACTAGTTTTACGATTAAAATCTTACTCGGTGGCCCGTCATAAGTGGATAAGGCCTATAGAGGAATGAGAAAAAATTAAATAACTACGATGGTGATAAAATGTTTTAGAAAAAGTACGATGTAGAAGAGCAAATCCTTCCCAAGAATGAGAGAAGTGCCAGATATTTTGTTAAATCTACTGTTACGATTTCTGTATTCCCGGCAATTACCTCTGCTATTATCGTTGTGCTAATATTTTGTACGGTGATAAGAAACAGATAAACAAGTACCAATCAATCTAGGAAACTTATATTTACAACTCCTTATTAAAGACAATTCTTAACTATAAAAAAAAAAATTAATTTATGCACAAAGATAATTAAAATGAACTTATTTATTTCAATGAACTTATTTGTTACGAAAGAAATATATAACGCTACACCGGAAATTATAATTTTTATTTTATCCGTTAACTACAAACAAATAATACGGTTTTCGGATTAATAAAAAATAAATTCAACGATATTTAATTTTTGGTCTTAAAATGTAACCGGAACGGTGAAAAATTTATCGTTAAATATATCTGAAATAACTGAGTATAAAAAGCCGACAATATGACATCAGTTAATTTGCACCGTCGAAGAAGAAAAAGTTCGTCGTGTCATATCCCATTCTTTCTCGCGTTGAGGTTGCGTTAAGGTAAGCGCAACAAGAAAAAGAAGGAGCATCCAGTGTCAAGGATACTGGAGCGAATGATCGGAATGCACAGCACGCGGCGGCGCGAAACGACTGGTATGTCCCAGTGATCGCGGAATCACGCGAAGTCTTTTGAAGGATAACTAGGTCCCTATAGTATAGCTATATACGTAGAAGATGGAGACACTCAACGAGGTCATTACACTGTTTATAGAAGATGTCGAGGATCTTCACTGTCCCATTAGGAAAAACTAAATTCTTCGGAAACTTCAACGCAAGCTCAAAAATATTTACGCGGATTAGTCGTGTGGCTAAGTGAATGTTAACTCATTAATTTTTAATTGCAATATTGCCCAGAGTACATAAAATTTCAGGATTCGCTTATTGCATAATTTTAAATTGCAATACCTTATGGTAATTTATGTCGCAGATTACTTTAATTGGATATTAATTTTTTACGTTGAATTTGATAAAGCTCATTGATTGAATAAATGAGAGAATAACGGAGAATTGATAATTATAAAAGTTAATATAATAAGTATCTGTCAGTGATATCTGAACAGTATTGCTTGAAATTGTGTTTAGATTAATTAATAACGATCAGCATACCTTGGTCAGCAATGGCTGGTCCAGCTACGTTAATAATAGTAGTTCCAACTTGATAATCTTCAGATATCTTGACTACGGGATTCGGTAGCAGAAGCCTTGGAGGACCTTCCCGTTGACCGGCTGTTAATGTTAGACTCAATTTTACGGTAGCTTTACGAGGAGGAGTACCGTGGTCGTTTGCCGTAATTTCCAGTTCTGTGGGATGCAATATCGGCCTGACAAGACTAACCAAACCAGAATCATATCCGACAGAAAATCTACCTTCTTCGTTGCCAGCAGTAATAACATACGAAACACGTCCGTTGTTATCCGCGTCCTTATCAATTGCGACGACCCTCGCAATTGTAACCCCTGCATCGAAAGATCATACGTTAAGATAAAATATCCTATTTCTTCTGTCATCAAAAAATACTCACCAGGTTTAAGGCCAGGTTGAATGCTGATACGTTTATTTTCCGGAGCCACAAAAATCGGTGCATTGTCGTTTTGGTCCAGGACGATGATTTTGGCGGTGACGGTTGAGGCCAGTTGTTCACCAGGCGGACCTCGGTCCGAGGCCTTCAGGATCAACGTGTATTCAGATCTTTCCTCGCGATCCAGAGTTTTTGCTAAGGTCAATGCACCGGTAAGAGAATCCACTGCAAAGCTTCCGGTTGGCGGGTACTCGGCCACCAGACCATACCTCAAATCCCCGTTAGGACCGCTGTCGACGTCGATGGCGGTCAGGTTGTAAATGGTCGATCCAATCATTGCTCTTTCCGAGACCCTGATAACTATCGGATCCAGAGGCCACTTCGGTGGATTGTCATTCGCGTCCTCGATTAGAATCTTCACGGATACTGCAATGCTCTGAGGGTTTCCGATCGAACTGGTGTCTAGGGCGCGGATTTCTAAATGATACTCGCTCACGTTTTCCCTGTCAAGTGAATGCGCGACAACCAATTGTCCGGAACCACGATCCACGTCAAACGTTGGGAAATCGTTCATGGGTGTCAGCGAATTCAGAGTGTAAGCCACGCGTCCGGCCGGACTGGCACCAGACACCGAACCAACTGCGTCACCAATCCTGGCGTCTTCTCGAATCTACAAAATTTCAACCAGGATTTTGTAACGTTATTGCTGGAGGAAGCTATTTATTACAGTTGAGATTATTTTATTATTATTATTATTATTAGTTATGATGCTTACGTGAAAGGTAAGACTACTACTAGTAAACGTTGGTCGATTATCTGCCAAAGCTAGCACCTCAACGCGAAAGGCTCTGACGCTATGATGGGGTGGTCGACCGGCATCGCTGGCCTTTACAGATAATCGATAGACGTTGCGTTCCTCGTGATCAAGAATAACCTTTGTTCTGATCATACCAGTGATGGGGTCGATGGTGAAAACGTTGTAACCGTCCGAGTCTCGATCTACGATTAGAACATTAGATTCTGTGGTTAGAAAATGCAAACTAAGAATTTTCTATGATGGATAGTGTTGTAGATTTAGAAAAAAAAAAATTTTTTTAGAGGTTCCAGATGAGGCTAATTACCTTTTAAGATGGTGTATGTTATGGAAGAATTCTCTCCGAGATCTAAGTCGAGAGCCCTGACTCGAGCCACTTCGGTACCAGGTGGCTGCTCTTCACGCACACTGACAACATCGCTCTGAGGATCAACTATTTCAGGCGAGTTATCATTTACATCCAAGACAGTCACTTTCAGAGATACTCTCGCTGCTCTAGAAGGAGTTCCTTGGTCTCTTGCTTCTAGGACAAGTTCATGAATTGCTTTTGCTTCTCGGTCCAACGGGACACGAGTCGTTATTTCACCTGAAATTATGTAATCATTCAACATGTAACTGTTTCAACTGTTATTCAGTATATATAATAGACTTTGGGATTTCAATTAACAGAGATAATCTTGATTGTGAATTTACATTAAAAAAAAACAGTAAATACAATTTCACTTAATTGTTTAAATTCGTGAACATAAATAAAAAGTTATAAAGGCGTTTGACTGATTTGGAAATACTGAAGACGTCATACTTTAATAGATTTCGGCACTAGTAAATTTAAATATACGATTATCCCATGCATTCCAAACGAGTTTTTTCTTTCATTTCTTTCTGAACTCCCCTTCATCTCTCACCCTGTGACTCGTTTTATTTTTACACTTCGAAGGAGCACACCTTTCGAGAAGAGGAATACCGAACCGAAGACTGAAACTCGAGTTTCAAGCCTCGTGTGCACAAATATTCTTATGTCGCATGCCAATCAAACGACGCGAGTATTGCATACGAGAGGAGTATGCAAGGTACTCTTAAACTGCCCTGTCGTGTTTGGTGTAACTAATTCGATATACGTAGGTGAAAACGGAAGTGATTCTCTCGTTTCTTTGAAGATTGCGGCTTAAGTACCGTTACTCGTTTTGGTTATAGGTCATACAATTATATCTCAATGTTCAATTTTGATAACGTTCTGTTAAATAATTAGTCGAAACTAAATTGCAAATAACATTATCACAAATAAAAAAAAAATTTTGCAAATATATAGATAAACTGTAAATGCATTTATTTATAAAATAAATCAATGTAAGATAAATATAATTTAATTACCTGTAATTGGATCAATGGTGAAACTGCTGTTGGCTTGGATGATTGCGTATCTGAGTATAGAATTTTTTCCTAAATCTATATCGGAAGCACTGACAGATCCGACTCTCGTTCCTGGAGACAAATTTTCGAGAAGTTCAAAAGAGTAAAAGTCTTTTTCAAAGTGTGGTTCGTTGTCGTTATCATCCAAAACGGTGACCAGAACTGATGCACTAGCAGTTGCCGCTGGCGAACCGTTGTCTGTTGCAAGTACTGTCAAAATGTATCGATTGATAGTTTCTCGGTCCAGGTTTTGTGCAAGATAAATCCAGCCAGTGTTGGGATTAATCCGAAATGCAGGCGAACCTTGCAGACGATAGCTGAGCCTAGCGTTGTTTCCAGTGTCCAAATCAACCGCTGTTACTTGAAGTATCTTTAATCACAAAAAAAAAAAAAAAATTATAAATTTCTATATCATTTCCAAAATTTTTTTTTTGGATTACTTTCATAATCTTTACAAAGATTCTTTAAAAAAACAAAATTTAATGACATCAGGAAATCATCCTGATAGTGTTTACAGCGGTATCATGAAACCGCAAACTGACTTGAGTATAGGCAGTAATGTGTCTAACTGTACATTATTAGTTCACCGCGGGTGAAGGGTTACATTTACGGCAGCCGGGTTATGCTCGCTTCTGAACATTTAGTCTCTCTCTTTCTCTCTCTCTCTCTCTATCTTTTTCCAGGTCGTAGCTGCCAACCAAGATATTGTCAGGATACCACGGACAGCTCTTAGATCTGTTTTGCTGATAGTCAACCGATACGAGAGCGCGGACGCGCGCTCGCTATCGCCTTCTACGGTCTATTAAAAATGTGACGTTCTTAAACCATCTATCTGTTGAGTTGCATCTCGCGCCATTCGTCATTCCGCTCTTTATATTCAGCCTAAGCGGTGTGCACCACTTGGATTGTCTTACCCGGAGACCTACTGAGATAAGAGACCTATGCAATCCATTTTTGGCGCAAGAACGATTCGAATACGACAGAATTCACTTTCACGTGGACGATACCAATTTTAGTCCTTGAGGATCTGCATTTCAGCTTTTGTGTTATTCATTAGAATTCCGATCAAGTTGGTCTTCGAATTATGGCGAATAATTTTAATTACATCGGTCAAATGAAATCTTCTTTAATTCTTCAATAAAACATCTTATATAATTTGAAAATTACAAGGAAATATATTAATAAAATTAATTTAGTTCTACTGAAAATAGACCATGAAGATTAATAGGGTGTCATTAATCTTTATAACGTTTGGTTATTATTTTTCAAGGACACTAATTTCATTTCGTAGAAAAAGTTTCACGGTTGTTAAAACAAGCCATTATGCTATATAAATTTCAAGTCCTTACGTTGTATAATACATTTGTGGCTTTGCATGAAAAACGAATTAGTTTTTACACTTTACGTCATTATTCCCTTCATTCATTATTCGATTGCGTTTATTACGCCGAGAAACACTTTATTATTTGAAAATTCTGTTGATATTCTCCAAGCACAAAAGTATCTGTTGAATCAGTCCTGGTACAAACTAAATCATCCCCCTCTCCGTGGCTTCTCCTATTTATATTAAATGAACGAACCTCCGACACGTATGAAAATATGCGACTGAAACGGATCATGAGCGCGTGATAGATGAGTGGAAGTAAGACTGGCAGCAAAGAAAAGTTATTTAACTTTTGGTCTTCGTTGGTAGATCGGGCAAACTCATGCACGATCGTGCTATGTTTAATCGTCTTACTTAATCTTGTTTCTCCCCTTCTCAACTTCTTGACGTAGCTCATGTGTTAAGTTTCCTTTAGCATATTTTAATGCTTGTCAATAACAATTACGGATTTCCTGTTACTAATAATCTTTTATGATAAACTACTATCTATTCAATATAATCCAAATAAAAAATAGTAATGTTTTGCTAAAAGAAACCTGCATAAAATATAACTATAAAATATTTCACTGTTAATGTTCAAACAAAATTACACAAATTACATAAATCACATTTGGAGTGATGTAAGTGTCGCTTGCTCATATGGAGTACTCGGCTGACGAGCGTGTAATGAAGATTTTTTTACCTGAGAATCAAGCTTGTCGCCCTCGGAAACCTCCACGTGATACTCATTCCTTTCGAACACTGGGGGGTTGTCATTCACGTCCTGAACCTCGACGTTGAGGCTCAAGTTAGCAGAGAGTCCAGTGCTATCGAGGGCGCTTATCAAGAGGCCATGACGCTGTTGAGTTTCGTAATCCAGCCTCCTGCTCAGGTAGATATCTCCATGGCGAGCATCTATGCTGAACAGGTCATTACTGTTCTGAGCCAGGACGTATCGAATCGTAGAAGATACGTCCGGATCTACCGCGTACGCCACGTAAAGTGGAGTGTGAAGAGGATGGGATTCTGGAACCGATGTGCGTATTGAACTCGACAAAAACGACGGAGGATTATCGTTGACATCCTCTATTATAACTTCAATCTGAAAGACACAATTAGAATGTTAGTTATAAATGCAGTTTCAGGTATCCAAACCGTGCGAACAAATTGGCAATTTGTAATTGCTCTTTTTGTATATGATTAAAAAAAAAAAAAAAAAAAAAAAA
>JABFQA010003227.1:0-10051 GCA_022817065.1 Probaryconus sp. ZL-2020
TTTTCGACGCGCCGACGTTTTCATTCATTTCCATTCAGTCCATGAATGATCCTTTGTTAGTGAGCCATTGTTTTATTTCATTTGGATCGCGCCTTCATCATTATCGCCATCCCGCGTAATTTAATTTCTCCTTTGAAACGGTATTTGTACACTTTGTTTCAGTGTTCCTTTTTATCTGTCTCATTCTGGGTCTGCATTTGCTTCTCTCGCCGTTGTTTCTCTTGCTCTTTTTCTCAATCTCCTTGTTCCTGTTCTGCCAACTTCGCGCCTTATTTATCTACATCTTAAACGTCGATACAGGACCCGGCGCGTCGTGTTCGCCACGAGCGCGAACGCCATTCGGGCTACCCACTTACGTATATGGCGCTTTCGTCATGAAGCACCGCGATGTGTGGCGACGCTAGTCCCGCTGAGATCGCTTCGTGACGAGGACGCTGATCTTATCCGAAGGACTCCAAGAGGAGTCAGGGACGTTACATTCAAGCCGGGAGACAGAATCGAGAGAAACACAGGTGATGTAACATGCAGAAAAGGGTCTGATGTTGCATGTCACATTAAAGACTCCTTACGTTTGTTTTGCAACAAAGGAATGACGTCCACTGGTTATCCTTCGCATTTCATCGTAATTTTACTTCACTTGTATTGTATTCTCGACAATGAACAAAAACCGTCCAAAAATGTCGCGATTCCATATCCTAAACGCGAACGACTTATTTCACACATTTTATATTAGTGTCATTCAAGGATAATTAGATATATTACGGAGATAACTCTAATCGTATTTCGAAGTTTGAAATACAAACAGGGCATTTGTAGGTTCCAGGCATTCGGTGGTTACCTCTCGAAACGTAGCTACAAATTTTTTAAAGCTGGTTTGTTGTTGCTTACAGACAACGCGACAAAGGTAACGGTGTTTAAGAGGATTTAACAAAGTTTGGCCGAGTTAGACGGAGTTTAATAGAGTTTGACAGAATTTTGCAGGGTTTAGCAACATTTAGTCGAGTGCTGGAGGTTTGGCTGATTTAGCCGGAAGTTGCGCGAGAACATTTTCACGGCGGTTGTTTGTTGCACTCTCCAGTTGCGGGCTTCAACAAATTTCGAAAGACAATGGCAACGACGCCGGAGGAAATAATGCAAAATATAAAGATCAAAATCACTGCGAAGTGTCGTCGTCGTCTTCTTTGCGGGAGACTCGTAGAAGAAAAAAAAAAATAACAAAAAAAAAAAAAAAAAAAGAAGAAACGAGGGAAGCCATTTGAATAGTCGGCGTGCGATTTGCATACGACCTTTGTCTAAAAATATATCGTATAAAATACTAAAATACAAAGATCGCGGGACAATCGAGAAATCGATTTCGCAGGTCCAGAAGAAGGGAGGGAAAAGGAAAAGAAGAGAGAGGCTTTGCGTCGATCGGCCTGGGTTGGATTTCCAAGGCGTCCTTTCGGCGCTGACAAGGCGGATTCCAACAGGAAAGACAAAAAGGCAAAGAAATGTATGCGCCGTGGTAGACATTTAGCGAGGTGCGGGCATAAATTTGTACGCCGCCGATACGTTGTTCCTCCTTCTCCGTTCGATCGGGCGGCGGCTATTCCTTTTTCTCCTTGGGTTCTCGCGTAGGATAGAGAAGACCTCGGGAGAAGAAAGACAAAGAGTCGAGCGTTTCGCGAGGATCGCTACGCCTTTCGCGATGCGCTCGAAAGGGCTGGGCGTCGTTTCCTGCGGAGCGCAAGATACTGAGCAAGGACTCGTCTATATTCCGTAAACTCTGTCTATAATCTTGATATTTCATTGTCAAAGCCACACACGCCTGAGTCAAGGGCATCCAGTGCAAAAAAAAAAAAAAAAGAACATTTAGACCCGCTCGCGATAACAATAAACCGACCGACAAGGTTCAACTGTTTACTTCGAATGCAAACGACTAAATGCCGCGATTGTACTCGCTTTTGTTCAAAATATACGAACAAAATACAACAGCTAAATCTGTTACTGAGTTTATTGATATCAACACCTAGCGGAGTAGCGTTGCGGTGGCATTTCAACTATTCGCAGAGTGTCGCGCGCGGAGATCATTTTCAGATTCCCTTCGAGCAATGTCTCAGTCAATTAATTGTACGCGCTACCAAAGTTATTTACTTTAGCTTGAAAAATCCTCAAACTACATTTTTATTGGCGAGTATAAATAGTTCCACTGAAACACACTCAATTGGAATAAACACGAAGGTACTGCTTTGTACCTTCTATTGTTTCCATTTCTACGATATGAATAGCCTACTTTGTTTAATTAAACCAAAGTAAAGCTTCAACAATTCCAAGCAATTTTTATCTTAACAATAACAGAGAGGCGTACAATTTTTACAGTTACAATTCTACTGTGATATATGGTTTTGTTGAATAGTTTCCTTAAAACTGGTATAGAAATATTTGTTCATGTTGGTTGTATTGAGATTGATAGGTGAACGTAGTTTTCTAAAAATATGATTTGACTAAGGTTTAATTTACGAGTCACTAATAAAGTGGCTATATTTTTAATCACAATCTTATTACTCTATAAACGTTTCTCTCACGTATATACTTTTTGCATTGTCATCATTAATCAACGATAATCAAAAGTACAAATGAGTTTGAGTTAGTTTGAAATTTATATCTGAAGAAAAATACATTTTGCATAATTTGCTTCAAGTATCGCGTGCTTATCAAATGCAACAAATTAAAATTTATTAGACGAGACGTGTATTTACTTTTAAGGAATATTCAATGTAAAAAGTAATATATGTGTACACATAATAACGTCCTTTAAATCATTACTGTCTCGTAAAAATAATAAATTCTCGTATCTTGGCAATCTGAAACAGATCATGGAAGTTCTCAAGCCGACACGGGGAACGTCAGGAAGGAGATTTAGAGGCCACGGAAGTGGACAATGCACGACACCTGCGGCCGCTGGAAAAAGACAGCGACATTGCGTTACACGCGAGAAAGATCATCAGCAGCAATCCGGGTAAGTGAATTTATAATGCATGTATGTATTTGTGAATGCGCCAAAAATTCCAGAAAACATTCCACGATCCTCAAATTATTCAAGAATGCAACGTTTCTTACGAAAATCGTACACCCAATATACGTGCGTTTTATATCTTCGAAAGGGCTAACTTTATAAATAATTTAGTTTTTTTAAAGTCAATTATTTTTTAGTATTTTATATTTCACATGTATTTTGACGAAACAACTAGAGCGAGCATTTTAACAGCGTTAGAATAACAGAGCATTATGATTTTTGGAGTAACATTAAATTAAGCATGATATGAATACATCAAACAATGGAGCGGAAAACGTGCAATTCTCTGTGAAAATTTATTTTATATAGTGCGAAAATTTCAAAGGAGAACTGATTGTTTTTCATTTGTTTTTTAATATATAATATAATATATATTAAAATTAAGTATCTTTTAAATTCACTTTATTTTTGAAACTGAAAAAAAAAAATGCTTAGTAAGTGGAAATGTTGGTAACTAACTTTTTTATAGGATAATAAAAGTTTATAGGAATTGCCAATTGTTAATGAAGTATCTGGAATTGTAGTATTTATTTCGTGAAATACGTCCGCAATGATCGCAAATGTTTCTCAAATCAAATATTGGCAGTTTTGGTGCAAAGATTTTCCAACTATTACTACCAAGTATATAAGTAAGCGCGCGTTTAGTTTCCTTCTAAGTGTTAGTTGCTGAGTAAGCAGGCCACTCACGGAAGCGTTCTTGTCTAAAGTAAAGTGCAGACTATCGGAAGATACACTGATTATCGATTCCGTCGCTTACAACTGTTAGTTGCATTCAAAAATCGATTCCTGCATTAAAGCAATTGTACGTGATTTTTATTTCATGCAATTTATGCATTTTCTTAAACTGATCTATAAACCTTCCTTATGAATATAATAATTAATAAGATTATTTTAGTTGCGTCAGTTAATTTTCAACGTAACTCTATTTGCTGACGAATAAGAATCTGTAATAAGATGTATATATGGTATGCATAAAATGATATCTCTGTCAGTTATATGAACAAACTTGTAATGCTTTGAAGTTAGTTAGATAAATCAAATTTGGCTTTAATTTAATTTCGAGTTTCGAAAGTGGCACTGTTTCTTATATAAATTATGCACAAAAGCAACATCTACTGAATTTCGTATATCCAATTAAGCAGTCAATAATAATGTTTTGTTGCATGCACTTGGCGAAAGTACAATCAGAAAAGATAATCATAAATGCAGATGCAATTATCAACTGAAATTAAACGTGAAAAAAAAAATTATAAAAATGTATTTAATTGAACATGGTCTTTACTTTGCAGATGCATCGAAATTTAGTAGACTATTGCGGTAGCAAATTTCGGTGACACGTTGTAAGCAGTTTTGCAAATTATTTCAGAAAATTTAGGAACAGTAACTGCACACATTTGTAAGAAGAAAATTAATTATGTTTCAGTCGTTATTGTCAGAGTTTTCTCTTCGTGTGACATTTGTTTCACATTACTCCGTGTTTCACTTTACTTCCAGGCTCTTCAACATAGTTACAGACTCCTGTCTCGTTTCAAAACAATTTTAGTCGTTTGCGACCGTAGAGAGTTGAAATCTTTTTTAACCCTTAATTAGGAGCTTACTTTTTGTACTATATGTTGTTTGCCATACTATTGTCTTTGTCTCTGGTATTCTCTCTTTTATTAACACTACAAAGGGAAAAAAAAATTGCATTTTATTATTAAGTATTTGAAACGATTGAAGAAAAAAACATTATCAAAGTTATAAGAAGCCAATGAACTCGTGAGGATGCTGTAAAATTAGATGTAATTATATGAGATATTGTATCACAACACAACGTAAAATTTTATTGCATAATATATAAAAAGTCTACGCAATGATATGGTAATTTTATTGAGACCTTAATATGGAGTCCCTGTGGCTACTATATCTATGGTAATTTTTATAATCGTCTTTCGTTGAATATCAGAAGAATAGCGGAGAAAAGTATTCGTCTGTACGATACCACGTAGGCAATAAAAAGTTGAGGCCAATTTTTGTTTAAACAAAACTTAACTTTTTAATCAATAGATGTACGAAAATCTCTAAACAAGTCTCTCAGTTTCAAATTTATTTCAATATCAATTTAAAGTCTACTTTTTTTCTGAAAGTCAATTTTTCTGAAAATGAATAAAATTCAATATCCCCATAAAAGTGATCGGAAGTTCTTTGAACAAAAGTTGCCGTCACATATCAACTGGAAAGAATAGATCTCAAGTTTGTGCAAAAACGTCTGCGAGCTATAAAAAGGTTGTTCCTCGATAACCCCTGTAAAAAAAAAATCCGGAAGCGTTATAACTGTTACTCCCATCGCATCAGCGTGGCCAACCTAGTATGCTCCGTGACTAAACAAGGAAAATCAATTATGCTCCCGCGGAGTACGCTGGACCTTGCATTAAAGCGGCATGTCCCAGCGCGAACTCTACCGATTGGTAGCCGATGTGAAATCGTGTGCAAAACTTTTTGACTTGTTTTTTTTTCCCCTCTTTCATTATTTTTTTCTTTCTTTTTTTTTTTTTTTGTTGTCTTCCTCACATTTCAGCGGTGTATTAATAGAGCGGCCAATTATATCTTAGGCGGCGAGGCATAAATTCATAACCTTTAGGCTCGCTGTTAAAACGAACCAATTACGTGAGCAACTGCGAGCGCGTCGATCATCGCAAGCACCTACCACGTACGCGCCGCTCGCGCGCATAACCGGGCGCATACCGATACGCATAGCACGGCCGGTGCCGTCCGTAGTCTCCCCTAGAGCCAGACTCGGAGAATCGATTTCTTGCACAGCTATCTCTGCCAGTAATAACGCATTACTTCTCCACGTAGAAGACACGCCGCAGATCGGAACTTTAGTTCTCTTTTCTTTATCTTGACCAAAGGCAGAGAGAAGTCCGCTGTATATATAGACAGAGATACCGGGTGTCACAGTGACGGATAAGGGCACGGTTTACGAGGAAAAATCTTTCGCTAAAATTCCTTTAGTCTCTCGGATCGCTATTAAAATCCGATCATTCCGAGCAAATATCCGTTACAGTTCAAAGTTTCCTTTTCTGCTAAACGCCAAATTAGGTGGATATTATTCTTATCCCGTAATAAGAAATTGCATCAATTGCTTATTATTTTATATAGAGTATAATTTTATGTTGAGAAATGTTTCTTGTGATAATATTGCTATAGCACTTTCAGTGATTAACAAATGTATCCAGTAATATCTATATTTTTGTCTCTTATAAAGTTCAAATGATGCAATCCAATTTAATGATACATTTTCGAAAGAATATTGATGTTAAAGACGAATACTTTTATTTCATCTTCAGCCTTTTGTGTTAAAACCTACTGTGTTTTGACGTAAAAGGGATACTTTTTGCATGTTTCTATACCAAACGAAATGTTCAAAGATTCCTTAGAGTGTAGAATTCCATCTAAGAAATAGTCAGAAGAAGGAAATAAATCCAAAAGAAATGTCTAACGTATAATCCACTTTGTGTTATTGCACGAAATATTACATATAACCAAATCTCAAACTCCTTTTCATGACTTTCTCTTAAATGTATTTTTAAAAAGTCTATACGTCAATCGTTAAACGCAAAACAAAAATTTATAAACCACCATCATATAAAACCGTGGTGCTTCATAATTCGTGAACACAGTCGCCATAAAAATTTTCCACTTTCGGTTTGCATCGAATTTTTATTTCAAACAAGAAAAAAAAAACAGGACAAAAAAATGCAAGCAGACACTCGAACGTGAAAGTGTTCTTTTCGCAAACACTTCATTTTTAAACATTGCACTAAAAATTGACCGAACTGCGAGTATCGAAAAGTTTATTGCCATAAAATCTACCACCTTTAAAATTCTACATCCGACCCTGGAGTATCATGAAATGTCGCGCGAGCTTTTATACGTTGCATGGATTGCACCAGGTTCGATGTAGAAATGTGTTGTGTTTGTAAAGCAATTTGCCGTTACATGTTGAATGTAAATGTTTTTGCGATGCAGCATGTTGAACAAATTTTTGATTGCAACGTCTTCCGCGCGGTAATGCGCGGCATATGCGAACAACGCGCACGGAACTGACTGAAGATTTTGCTAATTAAAAATCAAGCATGTAATTAGTATGCGACGCAGATGCCACTGTCATATTAGTGTTGCAATTTCGTCGCAGGTGACAGTATTTTATAAGATATATGCGAATTGTGGCAGTTTGTATGAGTAAAGTGCCTAACTCCGAGTCTGTTCCTAATATCAACCCCCTTTTGTTTCTCTGTTGTTAACGCCTGCCATCCTGAGGTAACAACGTAAACTTCTAACCCATTATACATCCACTTTACCGGAGTTTTATTAACACCTGTACGTCACTCACCAAAAGTTAAGTTATAACTTTGAACTTGCAATGAATTTCTTTTCAAACCCCATCTGCATATTCTATATATATATATATATTTATTATTTTTTTTTTCATTATTTTTATACAACTTTAATCAGGTTTTTAATTAATACTTTAAGTTTTAATTTAAATGTCAGCAAGCACGATTGCAAATTTTAATAACGGCTAGACTAGCGAATTATATATATTTAAAATCAGCCGATAATAAAAATCTCATTCCTGAAATCGAAGATACGTTCTTCTCTAACTTTAAAAACCACATAACGTGTAAATACACACTGTTGCCGTTTTATACGTTTTATATTTCTCGTGTTTTCGTGCGAACGTGTATTTAAATTTATGCATGTGTTTATGAGGATGCGAAGACAACGAATTCATACGCATGAAGAATCGCGTGCGCTTCCACGGGAACACTTAAAGCTGCAAAATCTACTCTAATGCGTTACTGAAATGATTAACCTAAGCAGAACTTTGAGGGCGTTAAGTTGATATATTGTTAAGTTAGTGTATAAATCTTGAGACATGTACTCCGCATTTATGGTATTATTGTAGCACTCTCCGTCTAATGGGCTGAGTGTTAGCGGAATTTGCTTATCTTTTGAGTTCTCTCTAAGTCGTTAAAAAACACATGCCCCCAAACTAAGCATCTATTGTATGCTCATTTGCGCGCATCTCTGTAACTTTGGCACGAACTCCGCACTTTTCATTACTACGAGAAGTAAAATCCAAAAAAATTAATTAAATGCCGCTTAAAGCGCGGAAGAGTTATGCATGCATAAAATAGTTTTCAACGCTCGACCGTAAATTTCAATCAAAGTACAGTCATTTGCCAAAATTATAACATAATTATTACAAATTTCAAATGAAATATTTTCCTGGAACATTTGCATATCCAAATTGGACGACGAAATTTTTTCAATTTGCGAGTTAAACGCTGTTGATGTGGTATAAATCCCAGAAGCTGGAAGCGAAGGGGGGTGAGAATACGACGTACCACCCTCGCTTGGGTGTGTTCCAAAACTTCAATCCAGGATATGCCGTAGTCGAAAGTAAACTACATGTTTTATAGAAACACGAATATTAATAAGGAAAATTCGCTTATATTCATTCGTGCTAAAATTGTGAAAGAAGAAAATTCTCGCAAACTTCTAATTTCATTACTATTGTTGCAAATTTCAATAAAAGCTTTATAGGAAAAATGATATTATACAAAATCGTCTAAAGAAACAGTTACGGGTTTAATTTAAAAGGCATATATTATATTTTACATTATCTATATATAAGAGCTGTCGAACACACACGAGCTTTTCAATTTAAACAAGCGTGATCTTTGCACACGTATATTCCTCTTAAAAATCTTGTAATGAAATCTGTTTTCTTTTAATAAGCACAATTTATCTTGCGTTTGCAACGATGTTTAAAAAAGATGATTTAACTGCAACGCACAATATAAGCAAACTATTTTAATAGGGAAAAAATGGAATAACTATTTATCATTTAATTGTACAATTTCTTGAACGTTACATCATGTAGGTACATGCATTTAATTTTCTCGTAATGAAAGCGTCAGCATGCTCGGACTATTTCGATCGAAGCTCGAACGTCCTATATGTGTATGAATGTGGCGCAAAACTGGTCAGCTCCGTGAAACAAGATTTTCGATTGAAAGGACGACGAGGAGCTCCGCGATAACACGCCGACAAAGTTACATTAATTGAACAATTAATTAGTTTTTGATTGCAATGTGAATTAGTATATTCATCATTCCTATAAGAAGTTCAGTCACGATACGCAAGCGCGTAATTGATGGGGAAGACGACGGAATTTATGCAAAGGAGTCACTACTATTTCGTCCTCCGAACATATTGATATTTGAGCAGCTTGTTTGTGTAGCCGATGCGACAATATCCGTAGATTCAATTTGCAATCATGACAAACATTGAAATGCAGTTAATACGACTTTGTTTATCACAACAGAGTATCTCTTCGTTGCCTCACAAGTACTACTTGTATTCTTTCTTTTATAACGTTTAAAGAATTCTTTGACAAATTTCGTTTACAGGTTTTGTGTGAAATAAGAAACTCATTTCAGCAAAAAATTTTTATTTTGCAATACATTATTTTTCCTTTTCATTTTAGAGGATTATAATTTCGAAATAACTAAGATTCTTTTAGTATGGGAAGTATGGTTCTTTTATTTTTCCAACGGGTTGCTCTATTGATCTCAGTGCATAAACGTCGTCATCGAGTTCTATAATTTTTTTCATTGCTATTCCAGCACGTAATACGTGTAAAACTTTTCGCCGAACAGAGTCTTCTGACAGATTAGTGCGTTCTAATACATACTGGATGATACTGTCCAGTGATGCTCCAGGGCCATATTTTTCATTTGTGTTTGCCATTTATACCTGAAATCATAAATACTTATTATTATTGTTACTATTATTATTATTATTATTATTATTACTATACAAAACATGCATTTGTAGTTTTTACAACTATTTATTTTTTGTTCTTGTCAGTTAGAATTTATATTAATCTTGTTTCTGGGTTAATTCTTTTCTTATTTTTGCAAAACTGTCAAAGTTACTAAAATA
>JABFQA010003228.1:0-10051 GCA_022817065.1 Probaryconus sp. ZL-2020
TCCTGTAAAAAATTGACAGTTGATGATTTATTTTACCTCAAATATTATATACAATTTTTATTAAAAATTTCATCGCTGCAAAGAAAGAAACAATAATTTTAGTGACATTTTGTTGGCATCTGCCATAAGAGCCTGTATAAAATAATCAAACTTCGACAATTTTTTTCTCAAAAACTAGTGGGTCAATGTTCTTGAAATTTTGGGATTTGAAAGATATTATTGTTGTTAACAACATTGGTCTTTTTTTCATAAATTTTTCATTGGAATAGGAATCGTATCCCAACCTTCTTAATAATAACCCTTAGCAGAATCTGCACTGGTAAAATATGTCAAGTTAAGATGATTTGTCACTCGGTTCATCTGTCTCTCTCGCACTTTTAGTGTCTTTTGAATTCAAATTGTTAATAAAAAAAAAAAAAAAATTACAAAAGGGGCGACATGGTGCTCTTTTTTAAACATGGGAGAATACTCTGAAACAAATTAATTACTGTTATGTAACATATTTAGTAACTTCTGTTGGAAAAACTATTTCCATGATACTTCTTACAATATAACTCTCAGAATATGTTACAAACAATTAAATAATTTTTTTCAGAACATTCTCCCACGTATAAAGAAGAGCACTATGTTGCCTCTTTTTTAAATTTCATTTTATTAACAACTTAAACACAAAAGACACTAAAAACTGCGAGAGAGATAGATGAACCGAGTGACAAATCACCTTAAAATTTTAGAACAAAAAAATGTAGAAATCATTATTATGATTTTAAGTTATTCCATTTCAAAGAACCATTTAAATTAATTAAGAAAATGAATTGGAATACAAATAACGATATTTGAATTTAATTTTGAATTAAATTTAATTAATCCTGACTCACGGACATACGAGAGGTAGATTTTTCATAATGAAATACATAATAAAGTTTGATTAAAATTTGGCGAAATTGTTTAGCTTAAAGTAGAACAAAGTATACATTATAAGAATTTGCTGCTAATAGCGAAATTCTTCAAGTTCTAAACTTATAATCGTGTTCGATTCTTCATCCCCACCAGGGTTTGCTTCTTGACCCGAGATTCTCGATTCCTTTGGAAGCGGAGCCGGCAGCGCGCTGACGTCACAAGTATCGATCTATTCGGCAGGTGCTATGGCCCGTTGATAGCAAGACAAATGAAATACGAGTTTCAAAATTTCATTTCAGTTTTTGCGTGTGCGCCAAAATTAGCAACACGTGTTACCCACTCGTTTATCAATAACCAATTTCATCTCAATGCGTTTCCCCTGATTGATAAATTTCCCATTGTCAGCACTAACGTTTACTTAACGTCAATATAACGTACGTACGATTTTCTTCGTGCCAACCAATTAAATCGCGAAGTTAAATTTTACAGACCCGTTACCCAAGACTTTTTAACGTTGTTTAAGGTGGTTATATCGTTACAGTCACATTCAAATTAAACAACGATTTAAAATATAAGTATTAAATAAGTTTTAAATATTAAAAATGGAAATCAGCAACATAACAAGACAAAAATGGTCTAATTTAATCTAACTATTTAAATTGACTGGATTATAAATGAAAAATGTGAAACGTCAATTGAATTTTTCACACTGACTGTACTTGTCCACCAATCAGCTGTCAACTTTCTGTTGTAAAAACTATTCAAAAACTATGCTGTCCATTTATTTGAAAATTTAGTATGTTCTTTTATTTCATTAAAACTACAACATATCAGTTTTTCATACAAATCTGACTTTTAGTTTTGTTATTATAATGAACACTATAACTGTACTTTTCGAGGTTCGTTCCATAAGAAGTAATGTTAAAATTAAGAATTTTTAAAATTGAATATCTCGACTTACAGACGGTCAATCTTTCTGAAATTTGTCACATTAACGTAGAAATATGTTTATTTTTAGTGAGTCAAATTTAAAAAAAAAAATCTGTCTATTTTGAGTTAATGATATAACCACCTTAAAGTTCGACTTAACAATGAGAAAATAAATTATCAAAAATTCCCGATTCTGAAAACAAAGTGATTTTGAAATTAAATTTAATGCTGACGGTGATATTAAATAAGTGTTTGAATTAACGTGAGTGTACTATTAAGAAATCCAGTGCAGAGGAAAATTCCGAAATTTAGATACACAGAACATAAAGAACAATTGTGAACGTAGCATTATAGAGAAGAGGTGAAATCAACTTTGCAGAAGTTAAAATTTAGTTGCGAAACGAGTGTAGCAGCATCTAAACTTCGACGGACGAAAATTAAAGTACCTTTAAAGTTGAATGTAAAATATTGACATTTTCGATTTTTGGATACACGACCTGTTTAAACGAGAAGTTAATCCGCAATATATTTCTTTTTTTGTTTTATATTTCCACAGAAATTGAAAAAGTCTACTCGTGTTGAAAAAGAACTATCATTAAAATTAATAAAGTAATTCAAAAATTAATTTTCTAACTGTTAAAATTACCGTCCATGAAAATATCGATGGTTTTTACAACGTTGACAAAAAATTATTGTATTGACGTGTATATAGACGATCAATTTGTCAAGCTTATATTTTTAAATCAATAACTGCGTTTATTGCTTCCTTTTCAGCAATGTGATGTATAAATGGCACTTATATAGATTTTCAGAATTTATAGATTTCTGATCGATTTCCATCGCACTTATTCGAAAGGTCGTAAAATTGGAAGATCGTATTTTCGGATCAAGATTTTTGACATCCATTTTAATGACGTTCTGTCGTTTTCGTTCAGTTTATGCTCCGTTGTAAATTACATTTTTTAAGAAAGATCGATCCTGATTATGTAAATCAAATTAAAGTTTAAAAAAAGTGTGATGCAAAGGTTAAAATATTCATATTCAATTTAAAATATCTCAGTTTCTACACGTCGTCAGGTTGGCTTCAAATTTCGTGAACTGACGGAATTTAGGACATAAATGATTAATTAAAAAACAAAAAACTTAACGCATTCAATTCATATGTAAAACATAATTTTCTATTTCTAAGTTCAATATTAATCGTCCCATAATAATACTGTAATTAAATTAATTGTTCGTTTAAAAGGGTTGTTATATATACATATGATATAATCTTCAAATGACTCCTAAACATAGTGCAAGTGATTTCCATACCACTCTTTAATTATCATTTAATTATCAACTGAATTACGGGTTACCAATATCTCTCCATAAACTTTTAATGATCTTCGATTGCCCACTAAACATGCTTCACGTAAATCTGGAACGTTCTCTAAATAATTTCATCATTACACTCAAATAGCTATTGGATTATGCTTCAAATGAAACAAGATATATGCAAATATATTTTGAGGTCACTTAGCAAATATTTAAATGTTGCCTAGCGTTTTATATCGCTAGTTATTTTATTTTTGAGGTGATAGAAAATTTGCATTCGACGATAACTCAAAATGAGCATAACATCGGTGAATTAATTAAAGTATAACACTTGTTGAATAAAGTATCAAGTTTGACGCTGAACGAAGTATTGTTCATGAACTTACATTTTTTACGTAAAATATTTCACGCCACGTATCCTGAACATTTTTAATTGATTTATATTCAAGCGAGCCGTTGTCATTATCCGCGATTAATTGATCGAGTGAAATATGCAAGCGTTATCCAGTTACATATTTTCCGATCGTTATTATAAAAAATAATACCGGTCGAAAGCTCGTCCCTGTGGCCAACGGGATGTCCAATTAAAAAAATCAATATCCCCGATTCAGCGGCTGAATCGTACCAAATCGTGCTAAGATAAAGTTTCAATTTTACAATTAAACCGCTTTTATATATTTATTGTGCGTTGCAAATAAGCTCGCGTGTTACAAAGCTGTTACGTTTTATCCCGTTGAACATTTATTATTGTTTTAATTTGAATAAAATGTCGAGTGCAAAATGTGCAGAAGTCTCGTTAATGTTTTCAAACGCATGTTATATTTTCGGCAGACCATTCTCGTGTTTATTAACGGTGCGTCGTGTGATTTACAAATTACTTTTTTTTTTTTTTATTACTTTTTTCTAACGAGGATAGCGTGGAAAAGTGGTCATTCCCACACTGTAGTTCCGCTTTTTCCCGCTATCCTCGTTAGAAAAAATAGCATTCAGACCTCGAGCGCAGGTGGCGCCCTCGGCAGAAATATACTAAAACATATAAAAACCTTATAAAGGTAAAGAAAAGACGAGCCAAGGTTTTGTCGTTACATCCCTCAAAAAGATGTGACAAAATAAAAACCAAAACTCACAAAAAGTTGCTCCAAAACTTGGCGTCGCGACGTCCCACGGTGCCTTGGTTTAAACCTCGTTTAAACCTTGGCTCGTCGTGACACTACCGTGTCACTTGATTTTTTACATCGTATCATTCCATAACTCTTGCCGTCGAGTCTTGCCGATCCTCTTCAACGTAAACACGTGAATTATTCTTGAAATGGAACAAGACTCGAACCATTGTTTTTTGGGAAACTTGTTTGTTGTGGTACGCGACAAAAAAATGTAATTCAAAGGTTTTTGCATGAAATTCAAAAATGAAACTCGACGCTTGAGAACATTGAGTTGAAAAAAAAAAGTAGGATAATGCGCGAGGCGAGCTTATGCATAATGTACAGTCAAAAAGTTATCTCTGTTTTAAAAACATAAATATTGAATATGGGACTGATAAAACGAGATACGTACATTTTGTTAAGGCTGCAAATTTAAAGCCTTTCGACTGTACGGATCAAAATAATTTAATGCAATAAAACCATATCGCGTCGTTGAGCTTTGGCGCGATAAAAAAACAAAAAAAAAAAAAAAACGAGAGAAAAAATTTGAAAATAACGAGTTTTGCTTTTCGCATTTATTCATAATTAAACTGAATTTCAAGATTATTCAAATTTATTATCGCCCAATTATTTTGGAACTCGAATACGTAATTGTTAATTTTCACTTATATTTTTCCTTTACTCTGCATTGCTCTTCAAATATGTTTAGAATGTTATCCAAATCTTTGGATATTGTTTTAAGTGTTTCCAATTAATTTTAAATAATCTTTGACTATTTGACGAGTTTAAACAAATGGCAATTTAACCGAAAATCCTTATTCAAACGTAAAATGAATTCTTCGGTCGTCGAACCGGAGAATTAATTGAAAAAAAAAAAAATATTTAAAAAGTACTGAAATTTCTGATCCCGTTCAATTGAGATTAACCCCATTGCCTCGATTGCATGATGTATTCAAATATTTTAAAATCTTAATCGGTTTGCGTGTAGCGGACCGAGGGGAATATCTGTAAATAATCCACTTCTGAACTTCAAAGTAATTAATGCGGCCAAATTAAATATTGTTCTACCTCGGTAATCAATTTATTGATTAAATTACACACAATTGGTTAGGTTAATCTTTTTACGTCAAATATTTTAATCGACTATCATTCGTTGCGGTGTCGTTAACTCGTCGAGGGAGAAAGGGTACATTTCATCGTCGTTTATTAAACACTTCAATAATTCAAAAACCATTTTTTGTTCTTTAAAATTTATACGACAACAAATTTGTCACTTTTCAGTAGTAAAACTAAATATTGGATCATCCAATTTCGTACACCATACATTTTTTTGAATTCCGATTATTATGAGTATAATTTATTCTACTAATGTATAATTTTATACGAAGAATATTTATACTCATAATAATACGAATTCGTGTTACAGGCAGTATAGAAATTATTTCAGTATGAGAATATTTTGTGTAGATGGCGCAGAATTTACCAAATCATTTGAAAATAAATTCCACTCATTATGAAAATAAATACGGTCAATAACATCGGAAATCTGCCTATTATGAAACAAAATTCGTGTAAAAATACAATGAACATTTTTATCAAAATAATCTTATCAATAATAGAATAAATCCTATCAATTTGAATAAAGTCATTTTGAGAAGCCTGTTTATTCATTATGACTCGGATTTTTAGAGTGAAAGGAACATGCATTGAGTGGTTTTGTAACATTTTGTAACATAAACGATATTGATTTAAAAAAAAAAAAAAACTTCTGAATGCGTACTTGCGAGTCGGTATCTCCGCAACCATTGAGCTGGCTACAGCCTCGTGTAACGAGAACCGACGGCTGCGGAATGTCTGGTATGTCTGCGTCGTTCTCGCAGAATCCCTCAGAACTGTCGCTGCTGCGATTTCCGTCACCTCCGCCACCGCCGTTTCTCGAGCACAATCCCGGAAATTCGCGTGGATTCAAACGCCGCCTATCCATATAACTAAATTCAACCAGGCCCAAACTCAATGGTCTTCGATGATTATGCGAAGTCGGCGGCTGACAATTCAATACTGCCGAACTCGAATTCACCTGCAGAAATAGAAATTTCAATTTTCAGTGATTCAATAAACCTTTTAACAAATATTCAAGTAATCAAAAGCTGTTGGCGTTGATGACGACGAAGAAGTTAGGATAATGAAATTGCATTTTTCATTTATTCGATTGTTACTAACTTGATTGACTTCCGTCTTTGCGTCTCCGGTATGTCTAAAGCAAGTGAAAGGACAATGATACATGGGATTGCTCTCGGCCGTGTACGTAATTCCCGGCAGAGCATATTCCTCCCAATCCAGGTAACATGCTTCTAGAGCCGGCTTGAAACCAGTAAAGACTTCTAGGTCGGTTTTCAAGGAATCCTTTTGTCCGCTATTGTTCTTGTTATGTGAATTGTGCGACACCGTATTGCCTCGGCTCTTTGTCACCTTTTGATAACAAAATATATAACATTATAGTATATGTCTGCCGAGGGCGCCACCGGCGCCCGAGGTCTGAACGCTATTTTTTCTAACTCGGCAGCGGCAAAAAGCGGAACTACAATGTGGGAATGACCACTTTTCCACACTTGTGTGGAAAAGTGGTCATTCTCACACAACTTTCCACACGAGTGTGGAAAAGTGGTCAGTCCCACACTGTAGTTCCTCTTTTTGCCGCTGCCGAGTTAGAAAAACACTTTTTCTCTTTTAAAAACGTCTTCTACTTAAAAAAAAAAAAAATCAATTGAATATTAGATACAAATAATCGTAATTTATAAAATGTATTGTTCGAATGGAGTAAATATTTGATCTGGCAAAGGGTAATTTGAAAAAAGCAAGCTGAAAAAGACATTGGCATGTTTGGCCTAAACTTCAAAAGAGCGATATAGTTCAAAGCTAACGATGATTTTACGTATGAGCCGAAAATAGTTAGAACAAAGCACCTTGTCGATGATTTTCATATGCCACGTGACGAATTGGCCATTGAGCATTTCACGCTCGGACGGCGATAAACCGGGATTTAGGGCCGCCAGTCTCCAGAGTACGACGATCTCGTCGCAGAGGGACGAACAGGCGTGTTGAGAGGCGTGGGCGTTGCTGTTCATGTTGCCGTGCTTGCCGTTACCGTGTCCGCCTCCGTTCAGGAGTGCCACCTTGGTGTTGAACCACCACACGAGGATCTGCTCGCAGGCCATGCACTCCTCGGTAATGATTTCCAAGAGCGGAATGGCATTGCGGTCGGTTCTCTTGAACATTTCGCGCACGATCGACAAGAGGTTCCACATGCCTTCCGGCTCTCGTCCTCTTAAGGGTCGTAAAAGTGATGCCCATTCCGCTGCCGCTGGTGGGGCCGTGGTACTCAAGTAATTCACGTCGCTGTACGTCAAGCGGAATAACATTTTATTATCATTATTATTATTATTATTATTCTTGTATTTTTACATAATAAAAGAGTGAAATTGGTAAAAAAATTCACCGACAAAAACAAAAGAGATGCCGTCAAATGGGGCGAGTCTGCCCATAAATTGGGGGGTGAGTCTTCCTATCTATTCAACTTTGAAAATTCATTTTTAATTTATTTATAGAATTCCAACTTATTTATTTGGACTTGATTACATAGATTGTGTATAATTTGATCATAAATATTATACTTTTATTATAAATATTAAAGTGGGTACACCCCCCCCCATGATGCGCGACTGACTCACCCCGTTTGACGTTATCTGACTAAAATATTTTGTTGAATATATCAAATTAATCAACAAAATGATTTAGTTTATTCGACATAATTATTTTTCTCAAAGTAATACAACATTTTTCATTTACCTCTTTTCTTTCTTTAAATTAAAAATTGTTGTCAGTGTAAATCCAATGAAGTTAACGATGAAAATTAGATGGATAATACATGAAATAAATATTAAAAATAACTTTTTAAAGTCAAGGACGATTTGAGTATAAAAGTAACCTACTGTGTTCAGATTTGACAAGTGAGACTCAGCATGACAATGCAGGTGCCTTATGCCATGTCAAAACTCAGCGTGATATCAACTTATAACTAGCTAGTCGTCTGAGACAGTAATTGTTCAATAACGGGATTAACTGTCATAGTTTACACGTTTGTAGAAAAGATACTCAAAAAATGGCATTATCTCGACAGGTACATTTGAAATTTTCTAATCTACGTTTAGTTAATTATATTAAAACACTTTTTTTGTAATCCTAATGGTTTTAAAGAGTTGGATGGTTTCTACCTGCTTTTTACCTGGTCATCATCGAGCATTCAATTTCCCTCTATACCTTGTTTGTAAATTCAAATATACTAAAAACCAAACTTATCTTTTCTTTAATCGTGAAGCAATCATCGGATCATTTCAAGGAGGCAAATATTTGTCTATAGATAAAGCAGACAAATTTGAAGATAATCTAAATCACGCTTTATTTCATTTAATCATATGAACAAATTTTTTTTTTTGTCAGACAATTGTAAAGGTAAATGACATTAGTGAATCTTAATGGTTGATCTTATTTATATCGTAAGTAAAAAAGTCTTCACCTAATATAATACATCAATCCAAGACTTTTTTAATTGATACATGATCTGAATTTGTCACAACGTGTCGAACGTCGATCAAAGTGTTAGAATTAATGTCTGACAAACTGTAATTTTGGTAGTTATTATTTATAGTTATTCTATAAGGGTCACTAAAGAAGATGGGTTATTATTGATTTCTTAATCTGTTCTTAATGAAATGATGAATGGGCCATATTGTGTGGATACATCTCAGTAGCTGTATCTATCATCGAGGATCATTAAATATATGACTTAGGTCATCGTTTCCTTGATGCTTTTATAACTTGATATCTTAAAACATCATGTGAAATACTTTGGAAAAATAATGATATAAATAATTCATTTACATGAAATAAAGTAAAGACATCTCCTTCAACCCCTCAAAATCCCAGTTTTGACGTACAAATGTTCCATAAGAAAAACGAAAGTTGACAAAAAACCATCTAGTCTTCTACGACAACAATCTTTTAGAGACAACCTTCGATGATCAACGAAGAAATAAAAATGCCAAATATTCGTAAATCATTTGTAAAAAATGCTCGATAATTAACGGAGTCTGTCGTATCTAATTAACATCTATCCGATGACTGGGAACGCAGCGCAGAAGGCGTTAATCTGCATAAATTTGAACAAAAGCAGGATTATGTTAGCAAAGTAGCCTAATTCGCAGAAGTGAATCGAGGAAGGTGGTTCGTTCGCTCTCACTTCTTCGGACTGAATTCTGGGATGAAAAACATTGGTAGACTTCGATCAAGATCAAGATCAGTGAAGTTGATGCTTAGGATGGACGGATGTCGCGGGTGGCCGCGGGTGGCGCCCACGAATCCATACCCTTCTTCTTCTTATACCGAACTCTGCTGATATACGCTGATACAGGCTGCGCTCCCAAACTCTCACGACGAAGAATGTGTCATTCTGTCAGTGAACTTAAGGTCCGGGAGAGCGTCCCGTGGTCCTGTCCCACATGTCTTTCGAACAACTAACATTCTCACTGATGGTCTTTAGATTAAAGACTCGAAGGTAACATCCTAAACTATTTTATTCTTTAATTCGACTCTTTATATTTTGTTTTCCTCTCACGATTCACACTTCATTTCGTCCTATATATATATATATAAAAGATTATATTAATCGAATACTTCTTTCGTTCTTTTGTTAGGATTTTTATTCT
>JABFQA010003229.1:0-10049 GCA_022817065.1 Probaryconus sp. ZL-2020
ACCACTTGTAATTAATTTGCGCAGCAATTATGCATCGTAGATTATACCTGGGACGTCCCTCGACAAATCTACGTATCGATTTTACCCCAACTGTTGTCGCATAAACTCCCAAGTGTCACAGAATAGGAAAAATCAGATCTATACGTGGTTTCTAGTAAAATGACACCACTTGTAATAAATTTGCGCAGAAATTATGCATCGTAGATTATACCTGGGACGTCCCTCGACAAATCTACGTATCGATTTTACCCCAACTGTTGTCGCATGAACTCCTAAGTGTCACATAGTTAGGGAATATCACATTTATAGGTGATTTCTACCTCAATGAACCATAAAATCTTAAGTTTTGCAAAGTATGGGAAATCTCTTATCTACTAATAAACACTGCATATATATGTCATAACACCTTTCTCGAATCATCGTTCTGATTATTGTGTGCTTTTTTCTAGCTCTTTATTCCCTGGAAGATAGTTTTTTACTCGCTCTCTATCACTGTAATTCAATTGGTCTACTCTTTTGGAGATTACAATATCATTAATAGTATTTATAATAATTAGGGGTAATAGAATAAAGGTTGTTTTCAAAATCTTAAATTATTTCGAAATATTTATCGTTAAGGAAATGTTGGTTATTTTTGAGGTTAATACTTTTTGTTAATCGGTTAAATTTGCTTCCTAGAATAATTTGGAAAACTTAAAATTGTATTTAAAATGTTTCAAAACGATTATAGTTTTTTCTACATCATTTTCATTCTGCAAGTCCTAGTCGTATAACAAATATCTCTAGAATGTTTGAATCAGCTCTATCCAACTGTATCTGTTCTATATGTTAACCCATGTTCACGAAATATCCAGGAAAATGTAGGTGTGCGATTGTCGGAGTGGCCGGTTTTTTAAGCCAAACGCCCTGATAGGTATTAAATCTGTTTTTAATTTACATAATATTTTACGATTTTCATTTATTTATTTATTATTCTATTCTTTTTATGTTATTTGTTCATTATTAATTTATTTATTTTGTTCAATTAACAAAATAAACCTTCCACTCCGATTATATCGCCATCTACAACTTATAGATCATCTCGTGAACACTCGGAACTACGAGCCGGATTGGGCTGATTAAAATGATAATAAATAACTGCATCGGTCAACGTTTCCCTTCCCACTTTTACAGACTTAGGACTGTCACTGCTTTAAAAATGATGTCATTGATTTATTCCGTGCATGTTTACCTTTATCGTTACATTGGAGATAGGTAATTTGAGCACAGTTTACACATAGATTCCACAATTGATTTACTGCTCACAATGTTACTAGGAGAAGACACTGAGCACATAATAAGTGTGAAATCTGTGTGTATGCATGACAATTATTTTTGAAACAGCGGTGTGGTTCGAAACGTCCTTCAAGACATTTCATTCTCATCACTGACTTCCATGTCTGTAGTTGTTATCATCCACTCTCGTGTATTTTCTACAACGTATTTTTAGAATGTTCTCTATATAACGCATGATAGAACCCGCAATTAATAATGATTAAGGGAATAATATTCCATTGATCAATTCTCAATTTAACAAGAGAACCATTCTAATCATATGTTGGTGCTACATAACAATACTTGCATTGCAAAAATTGGATTTTCAAAGCGTTTTGGTTTAAAAAACAATGTCTTATTTTAAAACTCCTACGTATTTTAAATTAAGACACTTTGTTTTATATTGACATGCAATAATTCGTAAGAGATTTTCTTAACCCATTATGAAAAAAATGATGAAAAGAGACAGTAAACGTTGACTGCCTCGATTAGAAAAGAAACAAAACATAACCAATACAATGATACAAAATCACCTACAGGCGATTCGAGCCGTCGTGTAGATAATCAGTTAACAATTAATTTAATTTCCTAACATGTATCAGAAATTGATAGTCAGTAGATCCGGAGACTTTTCCTGCGGTTCTGTTTGGTATAATTGGTTTCTGTTTATTCTGACATTATTTTATTATCATTATTATCCACTTCTTTAACCACTTCCATTACTTCATTTTTATCATCCACTTTTTCCATCAATTTATTCTTATCATGCACTTTCGTGTGTTTTGTACAAAATCTGCAAAGGAATGTTTTATCATTACATCTTTTAGCTTCCTCTTTCTTCATCTTCATCGCTGATGGTTTCATGCTTTCTTCTTCACTTGTATTTAATAAACCTTGCATTAGACATGGTTTATGAACCCATCTATTGCATATATTACATTCCAATGCAATCGTGTTATTTTTCTGTCTACAACAATAGTAACATTTGTCCAATATATTATCAGAATGCTGTAATACGCTATGAGCTACTTCTGATCTGTATTTTTTTGGTTCAAAGTCCACCTTGAACAATGTTCCTTTTGCAATCATCTCTGCGTAGTGCATGACATAAAGTCCGCAATTGATACAATCACCTTTATCTTGATACGCACGATCATCATGACGAATAATATTCCATTTGATGTTTCTCAATTTGGCAAAAGAGCTGCTGTTATTACTTCTGTGTAAAAGTAATTTAAAGGCTTCTATAACTCTGTATGTATCGTCTTGCTTTTTATCTTCGATAACATTATATGGATCTAATAACAATAGATTATTATGTTCTAAATACACGACAAGCAATCTCCAATGTCCACCATACACATATGGCATCAATAATTTTCCTTTCAATGGAAATTGGACATTGTATATTTGACATTGACGATTTCTGGGTGTCAAATACCTTTCACCCAAAACTGAGCCGCTGTCGTCGCTTGGACAGTACGTTACATTATTCCAATATTTCATTTTTGGTGTTAAAAAACAATCAATGACTATGCCGTCTATCCATATAGGTTGTATTACCGTGTACAGTTCCTTAGCCGATAATAGAAAATGTTTAACAATTATTGTTACACTTTGATTTGCTGTATAATAACAAACTTTCATTGCTCCTGACCTGGATACAACATAATATTCCAAATTTTTTATGAGCCCGTTGTCATAACGGTCGTTCTTATTTATTTCTACAGTAAATAATTTATTCCACTTCTGCAATTCTTCATTTTTTAATAATTGGTCAATTTCTTTTCTATTTTCTTCATTATTTATATTTTTAACTGTATATCCGCTTTCTGTATTTGTCGATGTAATAGATATACTTTTCGTCATATGGAAACTATTTTCCTCTTCAGTAGCAATTTTGTCCTGAATAGGTTTATTTTTTATTCTATCTATCGAATTTCTTTCTATGCATGAAAACTTTGATACTTTTGATTTCCTAAATTTCTCATTGTCAACCGAAGATGATGACGATGAAGATAGTTTTCTCACTCTTTTTAACTTCTTTTTATCCTGTCTGTTGCTAAATTCAATTTCTTCTTTTACAATTGTATCCTGTCGATCATTCTTATTACTGTTGTTTAATATTTTCTCATTGATATTACCTAACATTTCTATCTCATTCATACGGTTCTTCAGCAATGATAATTTGTTTGTCATTGCTTTTACTTTTGAAATTTTAGTTTCATATTTTGTAAATTTGTGTCCACGTTTTTCCAATACGTGGTTATTGGTGTTTTTAATTTTCTTTTTTTTCATTAAAATTGCATCGTGTTGATCTTTTATCTTGTATCTTTTCTTATTGTTATTTTTCAATGCTTCCTTATTCCTATTAACTGCAATTTTTTTCTTATTCCCATATCTCTCTTTCCATAATAATTGATTGGACAATAATTGCGTTTTCAGAAGTTTGGTGTGACTTGTTTTACGATTTTGTTTACCCTTCTTATCTTTCCATTTTTCTCGTAATAAAGGATTTGCAGCTGCTTCGGCATACAGCGGTTTCCGATTTCCCTTTTTTCTCGACTTTATTCTTACGTCACCTAAGTCAGCTTCTGTGATGCTAATTTCGTTTCGTTTTACAATTTTCCGAATGACATTGCCAATAGATATGTGTTGTTCATTTCTAAATTCATCGTTCTTTAAACATCTATTATGGCTCTCTACATAAGCGTTTGTCACATACGCAAGATTTCTATCAACTAAATCTAATGCTAGGCCACCCCAAATTCCGACCCAAGGCATAAAATCCAGCACTATAAATGCAGCTACTTCCGGTGCATAATATTCGTTTGTTACGTCATCTATTGAATTATTCTTCATCTGTTCTTTTAGAAATATTTCTTTAAATATTTTGTCGTATCTTTTATAGAATGGTGAATTGGCATACATTGCTTTACTTTCAACATCCTCTTCCATTTCGTTCATCCAGAAATCGTCTTCTGCCGACATTTCTTTTAATACTTCTTTAAATGTTACCTTATGTTCATTTCGCACTCCTCCTAAAATTAGAATGCTCCCTGCAATATCGTCTTCTTCTTTTGATAACAACACTTTCATTTCCTCTTTGAAAACCACATCCAATTTTCCTATACTTCTACAGAACATCATGAGTGCCATAAATTCTAATACAATGCCTTTAATTTCCTTGTATTTTGAAAAATCTTTATCAAATGCTTTTGCAACTCGACGCTGAATATGTGACCAGCAACTCAATAATATTATTTTTCCTTTAGGTTTTTTACCTGCATCTGCATATTCCATTATCATTTCTAAATAATCACTAACGTTTGTTTCATTCCACTCCAGTAATATAGCATGCATTAATGGCCAACTCCAATCAACAACTATGGCGTTGGCAATAGGCCATTTTATATTCAAATTAAGAATAAAATATTTATATCTCTTTAACATTATACTTATTGAATCTCTACCGTGTTCCGACGTTATAGCTTCGAAAATTGGCATTATGTTCTCCATCAACCTAGTTACTATACAATAATAATAAATTTGTTTACTTAGCAAATGATTTGGTTTTCTCATTATTTTAGCTATACCTGTAGCATCCATATGTAATATAATAATTTTATTTCCAGAAATCTCTTTATTATTTAAGACTGCTACAATTTGTCTTTCTGTATATATTAAAACTTGTAATGGCAAAGCTACAGATCTTAGAGCGGGGTCACTCTTTTTGTTCTCCTGCATCCAATATTCGATCAAATCAGATAAATCTTTCGATTTTAATTCAAATCTATTATCACAAATTCTTTCAGAATTCGCTTTGTATAATACGTCAAGTGATCGAACATTTTGGGTATCTCCATCATGATATTTTTCCATATTTAAATTCCCAATAATTTCTCCATGCAATTTAATTACAGGTTTTTCCTTTAACAATTTTTTAACTTCATCTCGTTCCACCCCACGTAACTGCTCGAAGCCTGTATTTAAACATTCTGCTTTCTCATGTGTACTATATATTTCAACAGTTGATAGCGGTTCATTACAATCCCACAAAATAAATTTGAATTTATGTTTTTCTTTCTTTTCATTCAATTCTTTGGAACAATGCGCATAAAAAACAATATTTTGTTTTCTATCATTGATTCTTTTGTTGTAAAACGCAAGTCGACAAAACCAATTTATATTTTTCATTACTTTTCGTAAAGTTTGTATAATCATGTGGAACTGTACTTCGCCTTTTTTATCCAATATATAATCAGAATCAAATTTCTGTTCTCCTATCTTATATGGAAAATCAGGATTTTTCTTTATACTATTTTTTCCATTACTAAGATTTAATATTTCGTCGTCAAAATCCTCTTCACTTGATAATCCATTAGAGATTGCTTTCTTCGTTTTATTCTGCTTCTGTGTTGACAATGATTTCATGGTTTCACGTTTTTCTGCATTACATATTTTACGTTTACAATTCTTTCGGTTAATCTCTTTCGGTGATATTTCTTGCTCCTCGTTACTATCAGTAAACTTAACCTCTTTATCAGTCTCACTGACAATCATTTCATCATTACTCGATGAATCATCTGTTAAATGAAATGTGAAATTTCTTTCATCGTAAATCAGGAATTCATCTTTCTCTTCTTCATTATCTTCTTTCATTATTCCTTTCATTGCTTCTTTATGTTTTGATACATATGGTTCAATTATTTCATTAAAATTATCACAGTCAAAGTTAAATACCTCAAGGTTTGGTGCATTGGACATGCTGCGTACAGTTTCTATTTCAATTATGTCAGAATTTGTATTTTCCAAACTCCCCAATTCTATGTTTTCTGCACTGATTGTTTTACATTCAGCTATTATTTCTGAAGTTCCCTCAATGGACTCTTCTGTTACATTAGTTACAATATTTTGATTTTCCGAAACTTTGAAATACTTCCTTTTCTCCGTTGATTATCTTTGTTTCAGCTATTACTGCTGAAGTTTCCCTAATGTATTGTTCTGCTTCATTAATTTCAATTATTTTTCCAGGACTACTATGTAATACAGCATAACTGTAACTTTCGTTAAATAAATTATTTTCAGATTTGCATAAGATATGTATTCCTCTCGTTTTTGTTACTGTCAAATCTGTTACATCGAATTTATGAACTACAATGTAACTCTCATTTGAAAATTCGTATACAAAAACAGGCTCTTCATATAATTCAGTAAACATTAACATTTCAAATGCAGCACTTCTTGTAAGAGTACTCTTCAATTCTTCTCTATATTCCCCTATGTTTTTATAAGTTTTATTTTTAATCATACATTGCATTAATTCCATCTTTTCATCCCACCAATCTTTTACATATTCTATAATTTCTTTTTTAATACTGCTGTGGCAATCTTCATGTTCATACATTGCATAGGATAAGCAACGAAATAAACATGTTCCACTCCATAATGAACTAAATGATTTACTCGAAAAAGTTTTTCCTAATTGAATATTATAATACTCACTTTTTTCAGAAATTTCCATATCTTTTTCTTTCAATGTGCTCATTTTTTCAGCCACGTTATTTTCATTTTGAAAGCTAAGTGACAGAGGTAATTCAATTCCATTTTTCAAAATACTCGTTTTTACAGTCTGTGCATTTGTTTTTTCAGGACAGTTCATTATGACAACTATGTCATTTCCATCCTTCGGATTATCATTTTTCATTTTACAAACATTCGACCTTTCCTTCTGTGGACTGCTCATTCTGAGATCTACATTATTTTCTACGTGTGAAATGTTGGTTTGAAGTTTTTCCGCATTTCCCTTTTGCGGACTGTTGACACTGAGAGTTTCATTATTTTCCTTCAAGATATTATTTCCCAGTGCCTTGATGCTTTCCATCTGAGGACGGCTACTTTCAAAAGCTATATTATTTTCTGTTAGTGGAATACTCTTTTGGAGAGTCTGCGCATTTACCTTCTCAGGACTGCTCATTCTGAGAAGTAACTCGTTAACATCTTTCGAACCCCTGTTTCTCGTACTCAAAACATTCAACTTTTTCTTCTGTAAACTTCTCATTTTGAGACTTGAATCATTTTCGTTCTTTGAACTGTTCCTTCCAAGTGCCTTTACGCTTTCCATCTGAAGATCGCTAATTTCAAAAAGTACTTTATTTTCTTTTTTTGAGATACTGTCTCTGAGAGTCCGCGCATTTCCCTTCTCAGGACTATTCATTCTGAGAAATAACCTATTCCCTTCTTTCAAACTGCTTTCCTTAACAGTCTGTTCGATTTCTCTGTGTACATGTTTCTTGTTCTGCGCAGAATATAACTTAGTATTTTCATTTACATTACACTTGCATAACAAATGAGTATTTACACGTTTAACAAAATTACTAGTGTAATCGATCTTATCTTTTAGAATAACATTTTTCATTTTCTCTGCTACATGCAATACCGTGTAATGTCCGCATATATCATTATTAGTAAATAACACTCGTATCACTACGTCATGTTTGCAGTTGTCATCGTCATCTACCTGATGAAATATTCTTCGACCGAAGTAACCGTTATCATTATTTTTCCCGTAAATTTCTAAGCAACAATTATAAACTTTCGTCGCTGAATATAATTCTGGCAGATTGCCATATGTTCCGTTTTTAATCATTTCTTTTATATAAGATTCCGGTGAATATTGTTGATACTCATCGTGAATTTCCGCAGTATATAATTCATAACTTTTTTCCCAATTATCTACAACATATGTAACAATTGCTTTTCTTACTTCCATATGATAGTCTTGGGTACCAAACAGTGAATAAGAAATACTGCGAAATTGACAATTGCCATCGCCTATAATAGGAATTTCTTCAAAATAATTCTTACTCACAATGTGGTTAAAGAAATTATATTGTAATCCTTGATCGATACAACCTATTCTTTTATAGCACTTATGACATCTTTTTAACAGTTCTTCATCGCTGTATATGTTACAAATATTTTTCTTTGCATTTTCATTGGATTTAGCATCAGTATCCAATTCGCCGATATTCGTATTTGCGGAATTTTCTACGCATAGATTCAACTTTTGTAACTTAACAATATTGTCACATTTTTCAAGACTGACTTTCAGTGGTTTGCAAACAATCTTCGAAGAAGTGACTGCATCCTTCTGAGAACTACTTACTTCAAGAGCTATGACGTTTACCTTTTCCGCAATGTTTTTTCTGAGAGATTTTTTGCTATCACCTTGTGAAATGATCATTCCGTGAGCATCCACGTTCTCGTTCTGTGGAATTCTCATTCTGAGAGTTTTCTCGTTTACCTCCTTCGCAGTGCTCATTCTAACAGATTTTTTAATTTCCCCTTGTAGTCTGCTAATTCTGTGAACTTCCTCATTTTTATTCCGACTGCTCATTCTTCGAGCCTGCGCATTACCCCTCTGAGGACTGCTTAATCTGCGAGCATCTACACTATCCCTATTTGTATTTCTCATTCTGTGTGCATGTACACCGACCTTCTGAGGATTGTTCATTCTAACAGTTTTTACACCGTCTTTCTGAGGACTGCTCATTTTGTGAGTTTGCATACTTACTTGCTGAGGTATACTTATTGTGTGAGTCTGTAAATTGTCTTTAATAAAAGTACTCACTCTGAGAGATTGTTCATCATTCTTCTCAGCGCTGCTCATTCTGTGAGCCTTTATACTTACCTGTTGAGGTATGCTCATTCTGAGAGATTGTTCATTGTCCTTTTCAGGACTGCTCATTCTGAGAGTTTTTTCACTATCTCCCTCAGGACTGCTCATTCTGTGAGCCTGTATACTTACCTGTTGAGGTATGCTCATTCTGAGAGCTTGTTCATTGTCCTTTTCAGGACTGCTCATTCTGAGAGCTTGTACACTTACCTGTTGAGGTATGCTCATTCTGAGAGCTTGTTCATTGTCCTTTTCAGGACTGCTCATTCTGAGAGCTTGTACACTTACCTGTTGAGGTATGCTCATTCTGAGAGTTTTTTCACTATCTCCCTCAGGACTGTTCATTCTGTGAGCCTGTATACTTACCTGTTGAGGTATGCTCATTCTGAGAGCTTGTTCATTGTCCTTTTCAGGACTGCTCATTCTGATAGTTTTTTCACTATCTCCCTCAGGACTGCTCATTCTGCGAGGCGGTCCATTTACCATTCCAATACTTACATTATTATTCTTTATTATCGAAGTAGTGTTGTTATTACAAATTTCATCAGCAATTGCTTCATCGAAATTTGTACTGTCTTTCAGCAGTCTACTTATTTCTTGCTGTACAGTTTCTTTTGATAACATGTAGCGGTACTTACGTTTTAAATTATTGTCCACTTTTTTTCGATGTTGCAGAACCTGAAAACGAAATGTTAAACATGTTACATTATTCACTTTAGTGTTGCGAACGATTAAAAAGTAAGCATGGCGATTAAAAAAAAATCGATAACTCGATTATTAGAATCGGTTTTAAATGTAACTTGATTGTTTATGTTATATCAATTTTTATATTATTTTTATAACCCTTTTATTAAATTTGTCCATTATAATGAAGAGATTTGAAAAAATTATTTTTTCCTATATTATTTATACAAAATTATTTTATAGATTATCGTTTGTGAAAATACTTCTATCCATAACCAAATGACAATATTAACTCTGTTTCATCAACTGTTCATAGGGCAAATGTCGCAGGAACAGGGTGTCCAGAGAAAGTGCAAAAAAAAATTCCCGGATT
>JABFQA010003230.1:0-10049 GCA_022817065.1 Probaryconus sp. ZL-2020
AAAAACTTGATTTGTAAAACATATCATTGTCTCTGCGAGGCATTTATTAATATTATGCATATAAAATTTGTATATGAATTATGGTAAATGTGTAGGTAAATATACTTTATGAAATAACAATCCTTTATCGTTAAGAACATTGCTATAAAATTGTAAATTCTACAGAAAGCTATGTTATTAGTGCAGCAGTTTTATGTTTCTGATCATATATACTAATATATTCTGATCATATATACTTTAATGTGCATTGTTCCTATTTGTTTAAAAATAAGTTTTATATAAAAAAATTATGATTAGGTAATTTATTAAATGTTATTTTATAATAAAGACATTAATATTTATCATTGTAAGAAAAAATCACTGTTTCTTTGGTATATTATGTAAAAATACATAGTAAAGAGAAAATTTTAAATAAAAATAACTGAATAATTATTTCTTTCAAGTTAAATTGACTTTTTTTTTATAAAAGAGAAAAACACAAAACTTGTTCGTTTGTTTTTCTAAAGATCAACAAAAAAAAATTTGGCAATTTATAATACACTGCCTATGAAAAATTTCTAGACTTTTTTTAATGATTAAAATCATTCACATAAGATTTAGAAAAAAAATACATTTGTTAATTTATTAAATGTTTTATTTTCTTTTATGTCCATAAACGTTTCATTAGCAGTGCGTTTCAAATAAAGAAGATACAGATACAACAATAATAAATCTAAAACTTTGGAGTAGTCTTTAATAAATTAACTTTTGAATTTCTCAATTATATAATAAATTATAACTGAATGATGAAATTAATATAAAGAACAAAAAATATCTCTTTCAACTTGATGTCAGAAATTCAATAGTCATTTGTATTAATACAAGATCAAGAAATCAAGAATCTAAATTTTAAATTATATCTAAGGGAATACTGTCCTACATATAAGTACATTCGAAGAATATAAATTTTCTGACTTTCAACGTAAAGTCAAATACGCAATACCAACAAAAGAAAATGTAGACCGGTTTTCAGTATTTCTTCGGCTTATTTACAGAGTTTTAATAGTGCTCTCTGGGTTTGCAGTCTTAATTGTAATATGTGAATCCAGATATAGGAAAGTCATAAAAAAGCTTGTAGTATGAAAATGTCTTTCCTTCACATTCATTAATAACTTACAGTTATGTTTCAATACGAGTTAAAATCAATATTTAAAAACAACGTTTTTAAATATTGTAATACAAAAATTTAAAAACACTAAACTTTATAACAAAATTTTCTAAATTAAAGAAAAGCTCATAACATATTTCTTCTCCGTTAACAATGTTAAGAATTTTATTTACAATACAATTTGTTGCCTGATTGGAAACATAAATAGTTAAAATTAAAATATGAAAAATAAATTAATAATTCGAAACAAGATTTTAAGAAAATCTGTTTGATTCTCTATAAATACACGTTACATTGTCTGATAAAAAATATGCCCGGTTTGCACATTTTTACAATTTTCTTGATCGATGCTTTATAAATATCCAAAATTATCCAATAGAAAATTGTTGTTTTAGAACTGAAACAGTTCTTTGTTAGTTACTCGAAAGATTTTCGTTAGCTTTCGTGAATGTGGTGTTCTTGTATCGTTTTATTGTTAATAATAGACGGAATTTTAGTTTGGCCCACTTCTGAAGTGATTGTCTGATTTGGGTGAATGATAGGTGCTTTAGTCTGAACTATATTACATGAAACTGGAACAATTGGTGGAAGGTTCGATATCAAAGAGTTACATGTAGATGACACATTACATGACGTCAAAGTAGGACGCTTTCTTTCTAAACTGTTTGTCATCATTGGACGACGAGGATTTGTATTCCTTTCAAGACTATTAGTTACGATATGATGCCTTCTTTCCAAACTGGATACTGTATTCATTTCTGACTGATTATCCTAAATCAATTTTAAATTGTACTTTAAAAAAATTATATTTTTTAATACCAATGATAAAAGAAGTGCAGAGTTTTACCTGAAAACTTTTGTCTATTGACTGTCCCATTCTGTGCAGAACATCTCCACTTTGACTTTGTCGAAAAGTGTGCCCTTTTCTGTCACTAGAATGACTCCTTCTGAGAAAATGTTCTCCCGACTGACTAGATCGAATACGATTTTCTGGTGTTGAACCTCGTGCCAAATTATGTATATCGTTTTGTCTTTGACAAATTTGACTATCAACATATGGATAACGCATCCGAATTGAATCTATAACATCCAATAGATTCTTGGCGTCCATTGCTAGAATATGCGCTGCTGATAGCATGCCTCTGTAAAAAGAAAAAAATTAAGTTAACGTACAATCAAATTTTACCCAGAGAATATATTTGTTAATATATATATTTTTTTTTTTGTTAATAAAAAAATTAACTTACTTTCTGTATTCGGCATCTAAAGTCGTTGCACTGTAATTTTGTGCCAATTTCATAGCAGAAACTAATTCTGCCATATCTTTGCTCAGAACTTTATGTGCCATTTCAACTTCTCGATGTGACGTTACAGGCAATATTTCCATTAAAGTGTCCACTGAAGATAACAATGATCGCAATTCAATGCCCACTCTTCGAACTAATTCTAAATACTGGTCGGCTTTGCTTTGTTGAACACCTGAAAGAAATTATCTAGTATACTTAAAATCATGAATTAACATTTTTTTTTTTTTAAATCACTAGTTGAAAGAGGCCTTTTATTACCTTGTGATAATGACATAATTGCCCTAACAACATTAGTCGTACAATCGTAAACTTTATCATTACTTCTATCCAAATCAGCAGTAGGGGTAGGCTCCATTTTCTAAAAAATATTTTTTTATTTATTTATTTTTGTTTAATATTATTATATCGTTGTAAACAAATGTAGGTATAATTAGCTGAATTTACTTACTTTTACAATAATAATTTTATCGGATTTATCAGATCCCAGTGAGCTGGTGTTAGTATGAATTTCGTGATTCGGAGAATCAGTTACTGATCTTGGAATTGGTGGACTTGCACTTTCGTCCCCACTTGTT
Organism: Probaryconus sp. ZL-2020; assembly: GCA_022817065.1. NCBI lineage: Eukaryota > Metazoa > Arthropoda > Insecta > Hymenoptera > Scelionidae > Probaryconus > Probaryconus sp. ZL-2020. The sequence goes on from JABFQA010003230.1 coordinate 3,030, forward strand.
GCTATTGAAAGTCTTTTCTGTAAAGAAAACATCATTATTAATAATTATTTTCAAATAACATACCCAAAATCAAGAAGTAATGTTTTCACCTCTTCTCTGGCTAACCAACGACTGTCTTCCTCTGATTGTCTTTGTTGTTCTAAAAGTTTCCTTTCTAATAACTTTTGTTCATCTTCAATGTAATTGTTAAAATTATCCCCAATGTTTTCAAATAATTGAGATTGTGCATTTCTCTGAAACACAGAAAAAATTTATATCATCATAAATTACGTTACAAACATCCAAAAAAGAAATACAAATAATTTGCAATATAATACAATGGGCATATATTTGAACAAACTACAATTATTTATAGACAAATTTTATGTGCAAATAATATGGATAAGTGAGTATAATTATTAAAATGTATATACATGTCAATTACAGAGATGCATTTGTCATTGCAACTACATTGAAATATAAAATATTAAACATTGTATTTGTGAAGAATATGTTTCAATTATAATACAGCATTGCAACTAAAATGTACGTACACATAGCTGATTGTCAAGAGGCAACAAATTTGTTAACAGTACAACTAACTTTTAATATTAAAAATCGGTTTGTGTCATAAATATTTCTTTTTGCAAACGTGGGATAACATTTTACATGCACTTCAGAGTGTTACATTCTACAACATATGCAGTGTAACGGAAGGGGTAAATATTATATTTGCGATGCGTTCTCCATGCACGGTTCCACTCAACAATAGACATAATTAACCAGTCGACGAAGTAAATTTTAATTCACATAAAAAGGGGTGTAGAAACCATGGTTTCCTATGGCGTAAATATTAAGTTGATACTTGAATTGTTAACGACATTCGAAATTAAGAATTTGTGGTGCAATTTTGAAAAAAAAAAGTTTTTTTTTTCTTATCCCCATTCAAAAAAGTGTAATTTATGGAAAATAAAGAATGTATCGAAATATATCTAGTGTAATTTGATGATTGTGATAAATTTTTCTGTCGACCTATCAAAATGCCCATTCTGTACAAAACCTTGAGTCCAAATACCAACTGTATCAAAAACAACTTACTGTTAATCTGATCTAATGCAAACTAATAACATAATAAATGCAATGTGAACATCGTGCTCTGAACTTGAAACTAATATCCACATCTAGAGTCAGTCACATCTAACTAGAACCAATTGCCAAATTAAAATTGCACAACTATCGAAAATAGTTGCTGAATTTGGGTGATGGTCAATTTAAAAAAAAAGAAATCGATCATTGCTTTTTAATAAAAAAATATCATTTAGCTATTTAATGATTATGTTATTTGTATTTATGGGATAGAGAAAAAAAAAAAAAACAAAGCATTTTCAGGTAAAATAAATTGCAAAACGAACGAATATTAATTTTGCAAAATAATACTAAATTAAAAAAAAATAGTTTTGCTGAGAGATTTTGAAAGAAAAATTTCTTCTTCTAAAAAATTGTACCATCCTTCATCCCAAGACCCAACAAAAAAAATTGGAGGAATTAGGAACGCCTAGTGCACCACGATGTCAAAGAACTAAATCCAAACCTGATCTTGATGAGGTTCGTCGGTGATCGAGCTCATAGACGCAGTGCTGTCGCTGATGGCGGATGACACCAGGGACCCAGACAAAGTCCCATCCGTCGAGCTCGTAAGCGGACAGTCAATTTTCGTTTGTGCGTTTTTCATTCGAATCACTGAACTGTCCACTTTTCCAGCGACCATATCACCAACGCCACCATAGTGAGACAACACAGGCTGTACGAAATTTGGCTGATGCAATTTTTGTGCCTGAACAACATTTGCCGGCGTAGCGTGAACCGTATAAATTGGTGCAGCGCAAGACATTGATGTTTGCATTTGAATTTTATGGGGTGCCGATGAGCCATCGGATGCAGGCAAATTTGAATAAATTTGCTGGGGCGAATAGTTTTGCGAATAAAGTGCACGCACGGGCGTGCAAGTACTGACAACAGTGGCTCTAGCGCACTGAAATTGTGGTACAGAAGTCGCAGTTGGATTGAGGTCTGCGCGAAATTTCATAACTGGTCCATACAAAGACTCGGCAACAGGAGCAGGAACTGATTCATTATGGATTGTCAAACTGTTGGGACCAGAACCAGTTGAACTTTCATTGTGAGTTACACTGACGGTAGAATTTTGCGAAGACAAGCTGCCAACAATGGCAGAACTTTGAGTGAAACCGGTCACTGGGCCATAAATTTCTGGCATTGTCATTTTTTGAACTGGAGAATAAAGTTGTTGCTCGCTAGCGGCGGTTACACTTGTTTTGGCACTCACTGCGTAAAGGTTTTGCACCTCTTTGGCTTTCTGACGATCACGATGAAGAGCTGGAGATTGTTTCTGAGACGGCTCTGAAATATTTAAGCTAGAAACGGAAGAATTTAAGGAGTCCAGGTTGCTTTCAGAAATAGGACCGCTGTCTATGACAGATGGCGCGTCACCTGTTAAAGCATCGGGTGGCACAGCAATCGGTTCAGCGAATGGAAGATCCGATACAATCGCGGTAGTGAGGACATTATCCTCGTCTTGAAATTGAACGGCAAGGGTATTAAATGGGGAAGCAGGAGTTGTGTAGACGGAAGGACATACCCCCCTTGTCTGGTTATCCTTAAGCAATTGAGCTAGCACTTCAGGACTTTGAGCCACTATGTACGTGGAAACTGGTGCCGCTGCATTCAACTGCGATTGTTCCGACGTCGTTACTGGTGTTCGAGATGGCTTTGGCGGTGGAATGTCATCAGCACCTGGAATACAATTTTTTTAATGCAACAAATTAAAATAAGAATACAAAAATAATGTAAGATTAATCGGCATACCCCAAGACATGGCTTGCACCCTACGATTTTCCCTTTTCATCGTTTCCTGTTGCTGGTGTCTTTCTTCTAGCAGTATTTCACTATTAATCAATTAATATAGATTAATTTTAATAGCTAATTACAAATGAACAAAATATTTTACTCGGCTGTTACGTACTGTAAGTTCTCTCTAATATCTTTGAACGTAGGTCTTTTGCTTGGTTCGTAACTCCAACATTGCGACATCAATGAATATAGTCTCGGTGGGCAACGATTTGGTAAAGCAAGCCTTTCTCCATTTTCAAGTTTCCTTATGACTTCATTGTTCTTTACTCCTTGAAAAGGCTTGACGCCTAACATTAATATTTCCCAAATACAAACACCTAATATAATAATATAACAAAATTAATTTTATTCCAGAAATTTAATTTAACTGACTTCGAGTCTCTGAAATAATTTAACTTACCAAACATCCATACATCTGATGAGGTCGTAAATCTTCTAAAATTAATACTCTCAGGTGCCATCCACTTTATTGGTAATTTGCATTTACTTGCTGTATAATAACTTTGGTCTTCTACCCATCGACTCAATCCAAAATCTGCTAGCTTGACACAATTATGTGCGGAAACCAATACGTTTCGTGCAGCAATATCCCTGTAAAATTGTAACTGTTCAAGCAATTGCAATACAACGAACGAAGACTTGGAAAAAAAAATAAATTTAAAAGATTTTAAAAATACCTATGAACAAATTTCTTGCTCTCTAAATAAGATAGAGCTGTGCTTAATTGAAAAGTGTAAAGTAATAGTGTGGCCAAGTCAAGGCGGTGCTTATTCGATTGTAAATAAGCACGCATTTCTCCCAATCTTGCTAATTCCATTATCAGCCAGATCGGTGCTTCGGAACATACTCCTATTAATCTGATAATATGCGGGTGTTCAAATTGTTGCATAATATCTATAATTAAAACAACAAAATATTAAACATAAATTAAACAATGAATTAATGTTTGAATAAACGTACGTTTCAGATTTACTCACATGCTTCTTCAAGAAATTTTTCCGATGTCGCTAAATCAGCATCAACTTTACATGTTTTCACTGCAACCGCAATAATCTGACCATCGCGACCTTTATATGATCCTTTATGAACATTTCCAAATTGACCTTCCCCAATAATTTCTCCTAACTCTACTTGATTCCTAACTATTTCATAATTTCGAGCTGAAAATCAACAAATGTAATAAATAAATTTACATTAAAAAGAAAAAAAAAAAAAATCAACAAAAATAATAGTATAATAATTCTTCTTACTAGCTGGTGTAGAGTAATCTCCTTCTTCATCTACAATTTCTGCATAATCTTCTGATAAAATAGTTCCAGTTTTTGCACAAGATTTTTCAGGACTTCCAGATCCATCCTGTCTATATTTTGGTGGATGAGCATCTAAAATTTAAATAATTACATATATAAATCACAATTATTAATTACTTTAAACATTACTTTAAAAATTTATGAAAGATTGATTATTTCAATTACAAACCTTTGCAAGGACAAGGATAATTTTTCCACGAGGCAGCTTGGTAGTGTAAAGTATTGAACTTAGTTACATAATTGTTAATAATTACTGTTTCTATTAAATAAATATCATTAAAAATCTTTTGATCATTAAAAATAAATAAAAGATGGAGTTTTCTTTCAATGATACTTATATAAATCACTTATCAAATACGTGATATGTAAAAGTAACGAGGTCTTTTGCATATGGAATGGGTAATTGAAATGCTATCGCATTGACACTTTAGATCTCATTGCTAATTGAATTAACAGGCGAATCGTTTGTCTCTCGACACACACAATGAGTTACCTTTTCTATTCCAGAGGGACGTGTTACTCCCGGTCACTAATCTGCAATAACCGTCGATCAGATCCGCTAGACTTTCAGCTTGATCCAAGCTTGAGCAAGTAATGCTCAGAGTCTCCGCCGCTCCGGCGACTCGCAATTTAATACACGCCTTTGCGTGCTCCTTGCAATCGGACACGAGGGTCTGAATCGACTGGATCTGGGAGAACTCTGCAATTCTCGTCGGCTGAAATCAAAAGATTACATCACATTTTCTCCTATCAAAGAAATTTTAATATCAAAACATTTTGAATTCAAAGGCACTTTGCTTACGACAGTTCCACCTCGATGAGCCATGTGTGAAATTCCAAGATCAGGACCAATGACTAGTTCAACAGGAATCGACCAACTCGACTGAACATAGATATTATTATCAAATATAAATTGAGGATGATAAATATTATGTTATATTATATATTATTTGATTAGCTTAAATGATTAGAATAATAACAAAAATGAAACTTACCCCCAAAGCACAAATGAATCTCTCCTGATCAAACTTATAATAGGAACGCAGTAGATCGAAAAATTTGAACATACATTCTAATTCAGACAGCGCTGCGACTTTTTTAAAATGTTGTTGTATGAGCTTTCGCAAGGTCTTTGGTTTCATGCCATTCAATACTGACCGTGGCAAAAATTTATGTAAACCAACCTGTGATTAAATTGATTTTGTTAAATCATCGATTATAAATTATTTCAATGAATGCACATCGAGCCATTTAAAACTCACCTCTCTTTCTAAATATTCTAAATTGCTCTTTTTATCGAGAGCAATCTGTGGCATGTCTTTGAAAAAATATCGTATTTCCAGACAGCATAATTGTACAGCAACGTCTTGGTCTAATGCAGCATGATTGGTATTGAGGTAATCATTTCGCACCTAGAATTTATTTATTTTCCTTGTAGTCAAAATAATCTGTCATTTCTATACAAAAATATGGATTAATTTGAAAAAAAAAAAAAGAAATTACCTGATCATAATAATAGTAAAATGTAATCTTGTCCTTCTCGTAAAGATCGTTAAGATTTTGGGGCAAATAACGAACTCTTAACTCATACCTCCACTCGCTGTGAGGATGTTTCTTTTCATACTTTTCTTGAACCTATATTCAAAGATAAATTACAAATATCAGCGTGTAATGGAATTAAGAAAATAATGGTAATCTAGCATCTCCGTTTTACCTGATACATAGTTGTATCTTGATGTAGCCAATAACTTTCACCAGATCCAGGATGATGCAGTCTCATTGCATAAAGATTTCTATAGTTTCTGGTACCAGTTGCAAGTCGACTAGTAACCAGCGAAATTATTCCTTTCACGTCTATGGCGTCACCAAATTTGACTACATTGAAACCTCCTAAACATTTCATTTGTTTCAATTAGAATCTAATTAAACAGATATTAAATGAAGGTGATCTTTAAAATGATTTTTAATTGAATGTTATAGTATACCATTTGGGAGATGGACTTTCAGGGTGGCTTTGTCCATTGGGGTTGGCGAACCATGTGGAGGTGTGTGTCTCCCTCCGCCGGCACCCTGAACACCAACCCCTCCTCCGCCTCCATCTCCTCCAGTGCTCATACCCTCATGGCTGAAACAAACGAGCAAATTTTCATTAAATACTCAAAAAGAAAAACAAAAATTCTTTGCTTTTCTACTAATCGTAATACAAATTCATATAGTCGTAATAAAAGTTCATAAAAATTCAATAGTTATTTTTTTCCCTAGGGCGGAAAAGTGGTCTTTTCTGCCCGGTAGTTCCGCTTCCAAGGTACGAAATAGATTATTTCTATAGACTATTAAAACAACTGAGAAATGTTTGCCTCAATTCTTTTAGATGCTTTCATCATTTCGATAAACGTGATATCACAACGAGAAAGCAATCGTGCAAATTTCAGCAATATACAATTTATTCGGTGACGAATATTTTCACTTATTAGCATAATTAATATCAACGGTCCTGGAGTATAAATTACTAAAGGTGATTGTAAAAATGTCCCTCTTGTGTAATTCATTTTATGTTTACGCTCGCTTAATAAATAATTATTGCGAGGAGATGTCGAAAGTGTTAAGCGAAATTAGTTAAATTAAACATTTTATTTGCATCGAGACGTGTCAAACAATTTTGAAATGCTTATACGGTTTTTGAAATGTTCTTTCACGTCTTTTTTTATCTGCTTATGTTTTATGTAAAAGTTCATTTGGTGTTAGGGGAGACAGATGTACCTGACAGAAGGCCATTTTTTTTTTTTTTTTTTTTTTAAGGCTC
>JABFQA010003231.1:0-10049 GCA_022817065.1 Probaryconus sp. ZL-2020
CGCGGTTAAAGCTAAATTAGATGAATTTAAAAAAAAAAAAAAAAAATATCTTCGCAATTTCTAAAGGAACATTTCAATAGAATTTTTTTTTTTTTCGAACAAACAAACTTAAGTTTCACAGTTCATAAACATAAGAATTTTCGTAAAAAGAGAATGATTCTTTAAACAAAAAGATCTACTTCAAAAGGGGGAAAAAAATGTGATACAAACGTGAATAATTTGTGTTTAAATTTTCCTCGACACGATTCGAACAGATTCCATTCGTTGTTCAAGAATAATACAGTATTCGTAAAAGAAGAAATCAGGTTGAAATGCTGAAATAAAAGTAATTCAATGCTCCCCCGAAATATAAATACGAGTATCATATTGTACTGTCGAGAGTCGCGGCGAAAAGCTATGCAGTTTCAAGTGGGAAATACGATACAGGAAAGAAACCGAGGGCGGCGGAGAAGATGACGGCGACGACGACTGTCGCTGCGGTCGTAAACTCGCGACGTCTTGCATAGAAGAGAAGGAAAAGCGCTAGAGAGAAAACGGAAACTTAGAGTCGCTCTTCTCTGTGTTCCTTGCACTGAAATGCGTAGGAGTTTCGTGCAGTGCCGTAACCCCGAACAATGGAGCCCCGCCTCGTTAAAAATGAATTTCAAAATTAACATAATTAATTGCAGAAAGTATGAATGCACTTTGCATTCAGCTCTAGGTAAAGTCTATGGCGCTGTTAAACCAAAATGTATGCACGAATTAACTGACCAAAATGGCGTCTTTGCCGATTCAAATTTACATTTCTATGAAAATAAATGACATTTTACAATTGTGGATTAAAATTAAAGTTGGCAACAGAATTGTTCACGATCGTATCACATTCTGAGAGTTACAGAAATTTAATTGAAGCATTTTCTACGGAGTTGTGAGTGATCAAACTTTTGAGTTGGACTCTCTGTCAAACTTTAATGGCGGAGTTTTATTGTTACTGTTAATTATAATAATACTATAGATGTTTTTTTTTGTGAATGGTTTTTTTTTTTTATTCAAGATAAAGTCTCAATGCCAATCGGGAAAAAGCCAATACTTATAATTTAAGATTGATAATCAACTTTAATCTCCCAGCAAAGAACGATACTTTAATCTTCTCTAAGAGGATTGACTAATTTCAAAATAATTACCTTAAAAAGATGATCATATTGTCTGGAAATAATTAAAGTATCTCTCTCTAATATTTCGTTCGGTTTTTAATATTAGAAAATTTTTCATTAACCTCCTTCAGGCGTGCAATAAGAAAATTCCCTCGGTATTGTGGGGTCTTGGAGGAGGCGTTCGTATACACGTGTCCTCGTCACACAAACGCAAACATAAACATTGTGCCCTTTAACAAAAGAAGCGTAAGAGTCGCTTTATGAGGCAGTTTTGAGTTTAGATGGCGGATCGTGACAAGAGCTTGGAGGGATAAGGATAAGGTGGAAATGACAAGGGAGCATCTCGGCGGCGCTAAAAATCGACAAAAACGGATGTCGTCGTCGAGAGTGCCATGTTTTAGGAAACTTAACAGGTCTTTTTAACCGCGACAACATTCACGGCCTCGCTCCTGAATTTACTTATTGTCGCAGTTTTATTATCCGCTTTTTTATTATCACTTGGAATTCCTTCGACCTTTTATTATCGAATAACCCTCGCTTTTTAATTTGGTTAGCATAAACAATTTCACGCTTTTTTATATCGTTGTTCTATGAAAGAATTTTAAACAGTTGGCCTTTAATCATTTCAGAAGACAACGTACATTATCGTTTCATTCCTTTTTTTCATTTTTAATTTGATCTTTCGGTTGATTTTAAATTATGAAAATTAGTTGTTTGTTTTAATTTGAATAACGAGATAAAAGTCCTAAAATTGATAATCTTTAAAGAATTAAACAGCAGTTGTTAATGCGATTTTGGGATTTTAATATTGCGAATCCTTTTGAGGATTAATTTACAATGTTGCTGCTTTGGTTAAATTTCCTTCTATTAAAAAGTGTGACGAACATAATTGAATGAGAAATTTTAGCCCAAAGCCATGCTAGGAAGAGGTTTCGTTTGACATTGCACTCCTTTTAATCAACGCTCTCTTTGATACTTTTGTATGCAGCAGTGTTGTTTGCAAAATATTGAAAGACTAGCCTGTTCAAAAATTTTTGTTGCAAACAATCTGGAGATTCTGCGTTTGTTATGAATAATTAATTCATTGGCTGTTTATTTCAGAAATTTCAGAAATGTCAATTAATTTTTTTTTTCGTAATTTTGCTTCGTAAATTATTTGCATATACATGTTCATATTTTTGCAGTATTCATTGCAAAACAAATATTTGCAAAAAAAGCTCATGTAAAAAATGACGTTCTTTCAGTCAAGCAAAAAAAATATAATTAGTTTTGTTTGTGATTCGCGAAACGTCAATGCCATGCTTCTTAGTTATAAATTACATATTGCAAATAAAATTTATTTTTAACAAAGTTATTAGAAAAAGAATGAAATATTGTGCAACATAACTTCTTTGCCAAAGATGTTGTATGAAGAAAACGTATAAAGTACTATAAATGATGACAGACAGTATGATGAAAAACGAAATACATAGAAAAGGATTTCCAATTTCAAAATCTCATTTATTTACTTGTGCGTCAATAGTCAGGGTGTTGTGCGATAGTACGAAAGTACAAGACAGTCCTTATGATGAAATCGAATATCTCTCTGCTTCCTGTGCATCCTGGGAAAAAAAATTTGCAGAAATAATTACATTGTTTGCTACAATATAATAGGAAATAAAATACATCAGTGTATAGAAATCATATTTGTCAAATATTCAGTTAATACGATATTGTTTTGAAAAAAAAAAAAAACAATATTTTTTAGAATCTGTTATTCGAACAGAAATGTATAAATTTAAAAATTTCCATATTTGATTATTATACAGTTCAATGTTTGCGTCGAAAAAATGACAGACATTCAATATTTAAAAAATTTCCCCCGAAAAGAAATATTTTCCTGAAATGTCGAATATAAATTTTCCCGACAATGATGAAGTATTTTTATATGACATTCTTTAATATACGTATGTGAAGTATAAATTTTTTTTAATCAAAATAAACTGTCGTTTGGACAAACATTGATTTCACATCTGTTATTATTTAAACGAAAAAAAAAACGATTTCTCAATTTTTCATGCATTTGGTTTATGATAAAAAATAATCTATTCTAGCGTTTTGAAAAATGCATGATGTAAATATAAAAGGCTTTGTTCTTTATTGAAATTGGACTAATGGTTAAGCCGGTTTAAAGGATGAGGATGCAATTTATTTTGTTCTGACTGTGGAGCAGCCTGCAACAACGAATAAACATAGGTATATGTTGCATGAGCTCCAAGCAAAGTACCAAGGGTCAAGGTTTACGAAGGGTTTACCATATTCATAATCTGATCCTGTTATATCAGGCTTCATCTCGCGTTGAGCTGTGGTAACATTTATTATTTATTTGACTTGTTCAAATTAAGGTTTTGAATCCATCTGCAAACTCTGACAAATGTTAATTGCCAAACACCCATTAGATTTGTTAAGTATTAATTAATAGTATAGTGTTAATTAACTTAACTTTATATAAAATTAATAAATATTAAAAATGAAACATTTGTTAATCTAAAATTTTACAGTGATTTTTTTTTTATGGTAATGAATCTTCATAATTCAGTATTACCAAAAATTATAATCTTCTTTCATTGATTGTGAAATTGAATATGGTTTGAAAATTATATTTTAAAAAATGTTACGAATAATACCAAAAAAAGGTGTAATAATGAAATGAAACCTTTAAAGTTTAAACGATAAAGTTTCTGTATTTCGTAAAAAATGGTTTGAATTTAGAGGTGAAAAATAACTCATCCCTGTGGGCATCAAATATTTAGTATTTCCGGAAATAAATGTTACCGAGTTTAGGCTGCAATAGTTTACAGGACAAAACCCAGCGGAAAATAAACGTAAAAGTAAAAAGTAAACATTAAAAAAAGAAATTTAAAAAGACTTTTATTCTTAACGAATCACTTAATAATTTGTAAGATACGAAATAAAATTGTTTAATTTTACTAATCAATTTTTACCATCCAGGAATTTGACAAGGGTTTCTTCAATATCGAAACACCAACTGGTTTTATTTTTAGAAAACGCATTTGTATTCATCCTTTTTATATTTTAGAATCACGCACAAATATAATTCATGTTCTGTTTTCGATTCTCACAAAAATTTTTATATTTTCTTTGGTACAAACAATTGAAAGAATTTTTTTTTTCACGAAAATAAAATTTTTCATCAGATATCAAACGTAAGTAAATCTCACAGCCATAAAATGCAGTGCCTCTTAAACGACATCGCACATCACAGCTCATCCTTATCGACGAACCATTTAACCATTATAACGTTCGGAAACGTAAGTAAAATCCTCGACAATGCCAAGAGCGTTGTAAATCGACGTCGAAATTAGAAAAACATTTTTCTTCATTTTGGGATATCGAAATAATCTCAGCTGAGGCTGGCGTAGTAATTGAATGGTAACGATGTCAACCAAAAAGTGGAATTGGTGGCGCAAGTTCGCTTTAACGAAGAGGTTGATTTTTATTGAAATAAACGAAAAAAAAACTAGGGAGGGTCACGTTTTCGCGTCTCGTTGAGGGGGGGTCGACGAGCGCGTTGGTTTGACTTTGCGCTTATTCTCGCGGAATCTCACTTAATTTTTCACGGCCGGTGAGTTTCCGATTTTAAGCTGCTGTCTTTACTTTTGAAAGTTGTCGGATAACTCCTTTTCACGTTATCAGCTTTTCCGTGACTTTTGAAGTTTCGGCATTATGGTCCCTCGTGTAAAAGTTGAGAAGTTTAGTTCAAAGCGCAGATAAGACTTGATTTAGAAAGCAACTAGCTACCCGCATAAATTTTCAATTGATACTGCTGTTTTCTTGCCAAATTGACAATAAACCCGATTCGTTTGTTGGAGACAATTTCGAACAATTCGATTTATCCGCAGACAGTGAGATGAAAACCGTGTACGGCCATTTCAAGATCAACGGGATTCTTTTGCTTTACAAGGGAATGAATTTTTGCACAATTTCATTTGTTAGATGAAATTTATGAAACCTTACTAATTTCTATAATTCAATAAAACGTAAAATCGAATATTTTGTACCAATTAAAAGATCCTCAATTTGTCGACACAATGAAGTGCATTTCGTTACTTTTTTTTTTTTTTTTTTTCTTTCAAATAAGATCGCTATTTCTATTCAGGTGAAAGATGAAACCTCGTCCAATATTCCGAACGGCTCTAACAAACTGCCTTCGCAGCGTGAAAGTTTGAAATTTTTCGGTGAAAATTTCGTTATAATATCACGTTACGATGATACTTTCTGTCACACGATCAGGCATTATGTGGATCCATGTGCCCGTAAACATAATGGTTCAGTCATGAACGAAGTCACATCACACTGCAATGTCAATAAATCATTTTACGAAGCGAAGATGTTTGTTTCACGTATCTTTGCTAGAAATTTCATTTACATCGAGCGAGACAATGTTTCCTATTGATAAGAAGCTCATCTGCAGTTAACAGGCATTCTTTGCATGCTGGAAAATGATATACGATACAGTGAACGCGATACAGAGACACCTGAGATCGATGTCGAGAAAGCATCGAGGATCACGTGAGAAAGGTTTTCCGTTATCAAGGGATTCCTGGTATGAATTTCTATGACAATGTCTGATATCGTCCAGAATATATATATATATATATATCTATATATGGAAGATATAGATATATATATGGTTGGTATATACGAGCGCACGTTTACTGCCGAGGCTATGCAGTCATATTTCGCTTCTACCCTATGCATCGCAATGTCCGTCATAATCAGTCTCCTCAACGTACTTTTTACTGCAACGCATCTTTGTTGATAAATAAAAATGAGAGCATTTTTACTGCTTAACATCGACGGAAATAAACGCAACGCAATTTTCGCCCTTGCAACGAGTTTCCGATTTTTTTTTTTTTTTATTTTTACTGTGTTTTTTTTTTATTTTAATTAAAATGTTCATTCGTTTACAAAATTAAGTTGCGTTGATAATTTATAATTAACATTCTTTTTCAAGTTATTGTGGTAAAATTTGTAATAAAAATTTCATTTATTGTAATTAAGAACTAATTAGTGTTTGAACAATTATTAAAGTTTACTTTGGAACGGTTGCGGGCCTTCGTTTTGACACAATTTAAAATCAAAAGTATTAAAGTAATAAAAATAGAATTTTTATTAATTTCATTTTGCATTTTGTCATTATAGATTAATACTTTCATAATTTATTTTTGATAACCCTTACATTTTCTTCTATTTAAAAGAGAATAAAATTTATTTGATTCTGTTGCGTTATTCTGAGAGGTAATAAGTTGATGTATGTAATTTTCAGGATGTGACACGAACAGGAGAAACCGTATGAGTTTGACAAGAGTTGAACTTTTGAACGAAATATATTTTACTGGCTTTAATTATGAACTATGTATAATAACGAACATAATCAGCTTCAGATTAACATGATCAACGATATAATTAATGGATGTATACGGAAATGGGTGATGGACGTTTTCGAGAGTCTTGCATGTCAAACACACACGATCAAGTGATATTCTCCTACTTGCTTCGACGATCAATCATTAATTTTGCGAGCGAATGAATTAAGGTATTAATTCACATCAAACAATAGTATTGTATCGCTCCTATGCTTTGATGTAAAGGGATAGAGAAATATGGTAAATTAGAAAGCTTGATAATTAGCTTTTTGCGTAGGCTTCATCGTAGGATGAAAAGCAAAAATAGCAAAGACAGAGGGCATTTTCAACGGATACTGAAAATATTTGCAAAAAGTGTTATTTCCGATGCACAAAAGAAATACTTTTGCTTGAATATCGAGTTTTTCATTGTAAAGCCAAATTACTTTCACAAAGCTCTTTCTTTTGTATATTCCAAGGACGTTATAATAAGTTGTTTCTATACGGTTTAAGTAATCAGAAGCTTTTTCAGTAAAGAACATTTTTTCATTATAAATGTCTAGAGTATATCTTCCTGGCAAAATATACATTAGCTTAACATTTTTTATTCGCAAAATAGTAGAATAAGTTTCATAATAATATTGCAGTTGAATATTTTTTCTGATAAAATGAAAAAATTGACAATAGTGTTACGTATTGGTTATATTATAATTTATTGTAATTGTGTTTTCGAAAGTCCTTTAATGGCTACATTTTTTTCTTCAACATCGAAAATCCACGCATCATAAAACTCGTCTTTACAATCTATCGTATACATTTTACATATTACAAAAAATCATTTAAGCGAAAAAACCAAAAAACAATAAAAAAAATATTTCTCATTTAATTGCTATGAATTTCGTACTCTTCTTTTCGACTTTGTCAAATTATTTTATGGAGAAAAAAAATGTTCTTCTATTAATCCGACCTTATATTCAGAAGTCAAAACCATATGGTCGAAATGTACACGAAATGGTGGTCATTATTTAATTTTGAAGGAGAGAGTTATTAGTGAAGAGGCATTAGTTTACTCTACGAATAACTGACTTAATTAATTGGTAGGTACCTCTGAGACCGAGTGTTACTGCGAAGTAACTATTAGTTAGATATGAATTTCGAAAATTTACGCGACAGATTAGATTCGTTTACATCGTAATTAAATGATTACCTATTAATTTATACTCGCTGCTGCATTGAAATTCCTATTGTAATGTAACTTCTCTTTTCGAAAATTAATAATCCAACCAAAAAAAAAAAAAAAGAATTTTACGCGACATAAAAAAAAAATGTTTCGTAAAAAAAAAATCTCCTAATCTCAAAGACGCAAGTGAAGATTTCAAAATGTTTCTGTTCGCTTCAAGCATCAATTTCCATCCTGTATATTTTAGAATAATCCGTTTCTTCCTGCACAATATCAAAGTCATAAAAATATCGCGTTGTTCAGGATTCCCATAAATCACTCGTCTGAAAGAAATGTTGAAAAAGCACACTTGTCTGACGTCCAATAAGCTTGCAAAGCGATGCATTGATTGTGGTAAAGGATCAAACAACGTGACGCGCGGTTTGATGAGACTATGTGAACATGGCGGGTGTCAGTTAAGCACAATTTTTCGAGCACACGTACTATGCGATCATGCGAGCATAAACACGATTGAATGAAAAAATAGCTCCCAGCCAAACGAGATGAATGAGAGGCGTACCACTTGACGCGACTAAAGCTTCATTTCCGTACTCACCAAGTCGCTTGAATATGAATGGATTCGCGTCGAAATGTCGAAAAGCGACTCAATATTTACACGGCTGCCGTTACCTCCTGTGAATGTCCTATTCAATCCCTGTAACAAAGAATAACGATTTCCATCTGTCTTTGTTTTCGGATTCTGAAGTGTATTGATTAACGTTAATTAATATCCTTTCTAAGCGAAAATGAAAGCTTCTTTTCCTCTCATTTCCTTTCACTTGTATGGTATTTTATTAACGAATCTACGTGTTTGTAATTGCAATTGAATTGCTCGCTGCTCGCAATTACAGATTTCATTTCAAATCGTTGCGTATTGTTTATCCAAAAGAGTTTTTTATTTTTGTTAGCGCTCACAGTCGCGGAAATTTCAAAGGGTTATCTTTTTAATTCTTTGCATTTAACTTATTTGTTTAATGAATTATGATGAATCGGAAACAACGGATTAATTGAAATAATTAATTGAAATTAATTGAATTGATATAGATTGATTAAAATTTGTTTTGCCATTCAGTGCTTGAAATAATCTCGAACGTATGTTTGCGAATGTGAATTAAATAATTTTAGTAATTTAATGTAAACTAAATATTTGTTCATATTATTGAAAGGGATCAGTATTAAACCGAAGGGAAGATCGTAGAAAGAGCAAAAGGCATAGCTAATAATTTATCCAAGATGCAGAAGTTTCAAATAAGCTCTATTCAAGCAAGAGGCGAACTTTAGCGGTGAAGCCTCTTGGGACTTTTTGGGTAAGGTGTAACGAACAAGAGGGTAAAGGGAAGTTGGAAATTTCACCGATAACTATTACCTATAATAGGGAACTTTCTGAAAGTAACTCATCATTCGTTTTACATGTTACATAGAATACGTAACGACGTGATGTGAAATCTCATAAATTATAATCAGGTCCCATTTTCCAAAATTAAACGCATTAATCTTTAGAACGAAATGAATTGCCTGTTTCACTAAATTAAACAATCCTTTACAAAATTTCACAACCTTCTGTAAAATCAAATTTTTTTTCTGACTTTTCGATAGCAAATAATTTTCGAAATCATCCTAAACGTACTTATTAAAATTAGAAGAAAAAAAAACAGTTAAGCGAACATTGATCTTTCGTTGTCAGCTTGAATATTTTGGTCCTTTAATTTTCATTAACGATGGACAAAATTAACGAGCGCCTTAACCACATGATTAATTAAACAATCGCGATAACAAAACGTCGAGATTAACAAGGACGATCCTTGAAGGATGACACTCGACAAATTTGCAATTATCTATTCCGCAAAAAGCAGTGTTCTCAACAATGCATTTTAATTGCAATTGGGTATTTTATTGATTACGTTCCGCGGGATTGTTGCAAACAATTCGTCCGATCGTCATTTTGCATCGTCCTCTTGCTAACACGTAAACAATTTATTTAATGAAATGCCAGTGTTTGCCAGTTTTATATGACAAACCTGGCGCGTGGGTTTGATTCGCCATGCATAAATGCAAACGTGAATTGAATATATGATTAATCTATGAACTCCAGTGGCATACCATTTACATATTATTTTATATCACTAGTTATTTCAAATAATACACTATGATTTAGTATCATTACCATTACGGTGTTCATGTGAAATTATACAATTAATAATTTATTAGCTTAGCATTACAGCAATATATTATTATTAATGTTATTGTTATTATTATTATTATTATTATTATTATTATTATTATTATTAT
>JABFQA010003232.1:0-10048 GCA_022817065.1 Probaryconus sp. ZL-2020
TATATTTAGCCATTGCTAATTTAAGATTAACGCTGCTTTGACTCAAGCATCGATATATTTGGTTTGACTTTCCTTTATTCTTATTTCAAAGTGCATAAGGTAATTAAATTTGCACAACAAATTGCACAAACATGGCAATTTGTTTAATAATCCCACTTTGATCTTTATTTAGTAATTTTATACAATAAAGATTGTTCAATCAAATAACATTTTAAAAAATTAATAAAATTTCTTTTAAGTATATATTCTTATAATCGGATAATTAAATTGGATACATAATAACTAATGATTTTTTTTTTTTAATAATTACTATATTTCACCCCATTACAACAAGTTTATGTACAATATTATAAATTTTAATGCCGTTAACACTTATGAATACCTATATGTAGATATTGCATATTTTGATGACAAATGATATTATTATATGAAATTTAAAGTAATTTGCATAATTGCAAAATACAATTACAATTATTCCACGAGATAATTATATTTAATGTGATGTATGTTTTTCGTTCACTTCTATTCAGAAAATATTTACAATATTTGGTAGATTGTGATTTACAATGTTATAATATTTATAAATCAATTATATTTATAATTGATTTATACGTTCGTTAATTATGAAAAATTTTATTGCAATGTGTTATTTGTGTATTATCTAATACACATTGTGTATCTAATAAACATTGTTTTAGATAATACACATTGTGTATTTTATCTAAAATTTTACATACTAGATGATTGAACATTACAAATTTCGCGCGATTGCCGCGCGCCGAGTTCTCATCTCAATTCCGTTCCGTTCCGCCTGTTCCTATCGATGACCGTTGTGAAGATCGCGCTCTCGCGTAGTTGTACAAATCGTCTTTACTTCCAATTCAATGTGCTAATTTTTGTGTTATTTCGACTTAAAACTAATCGACACATATTGTATCAGTGATATTTTTAATAAATCAAGACTTTTGTAAAAGTATTAACCCTATTTTTATTAGGCATAGTGCGACAAGAAAAAATTGTACAAAATGTAGAGTTTCGTTTTCAGTGTGCGGGAAAGTAGCAAAAGTTCGCGAGTATTTTTTACAAAATTTATTGTGTTTTCAAGTCGATCATCTATCTTCGATATTGAGGATCCACTTTTTTGGGGTTAACCAACAACGTCGAATTTTTTAATCGTGCTGTTAAAAGTAAGTCTTTTTTTTTTTTTATTTCATTGTTATCGATGTATTGTTGACAACAATTTGTTTATCATACAATGTATGTGCCGCACATGCGCAGAAGCTGTTATCATACATTTTGCGGTTTTTGTACAATTGGGCATATTTTGGCGTGTTCGTTTTCTAACATTATTTTATATTAATAAAGGACGCACTTATATCAATTGAATTGTCTGTCCTATATTAATAGAAAATAATCTTAGAAAACGAACACGCCATTTGTTTGTTGTCAGACACTTCTCAGAATTCGTCAAGAAATGCCGCTAAAAGTTCGGCAATGTTCGGCAACGGTCGAATCTTTCCGTTTAGGTATTGGAAAGCAAAATTTAAAAACGCATTTTTTTTTCAAATCGCAATATAAATGTATAATTAGATTTTGTTACAACTATTTATGCATATCATTTTTTTGTCAAATTCATATTATGTGCATTATACTTTTTTTTTTAACTTAAAATTTCTAAATAATATACACATTCTATATACCTTTTGATAAATTTCAGGAAAACCGAGTCTCCATAAATAAACTACAACATACATAATTTAAAAATACAGAATCTGAATGTAGAGACTATTTTTCCCAAATTTATCAATTTTATATTTACAATTTAGTATTGATATTTTTACCATTAAGTTTTTCTAAACAAGCGTACAACTAACAAGAATTAATTAAAATTATATGCGCAGAAAAAATTGTCCAAATTATTTTCTGTATTTACAACGAAACAAAATTTATGAAACTAAATTGGAAAACATGAGATTCGTAAAAATGAAAAATGATTTAAATGACAGTATACTGTCTATTAAAATATAATATTACTTATAAAAAGATAGTAACTATCTTACATTTTGTATATCATATCTAAAACGATGCAATACTTTAAAAATTATAATGACTTAATTTATAATTTATAATACAACTAATATCACTTGACAGCTTATCTGAACCATGTATTTCATTTATACAGACAACAGCTTAAAGGTAAGTTCTTTTTACAATTTCATCTGTACGTTCAACATGGATCATAAGCAATTTGAACATTCAACTCAAATTAAACTAATTCACAAATATCTTTAACATTCAAGAATAATACCAATCATAAATAACATGTTAACAGAATACATATTTTTTTTTTAAATGTACTCCTTTTTGCTAAAATTCAGTAAACAATTTTGTAAAATTTTTACGTTTTATTCATAAATAGAATATCCGTTTAATTTTGTGTATTAAAATACCAGGGATAGAAAGACTGATGAGCTGTAGGCCTAGAGGGTTGTTGGAAATTCTGGCTACTGTAAGGACTGGCAAATGCTTGGTGCGTGTGCGATGGTACGTGGCTCTGTTGCAAATTAGGTGGAGGATTTGGCAATCCGATTCTATTGCTTGGACATGAAATCGGCAAATTCCAAGTCGGCGAAGTATTCTCGTGACTCTGCTGCTGGGCCGCTTGTTGTACAGGTGAAACGGACGTGAGTGGTAATTCGGCTGGTGGCATATGGTCAGCAGATCCAGTATTCGTATTTCCGGAATTAGATCCCATCATCGCGACCAAAGAGCTAGTGTGAGATGTAGGTACTTGGTGGTTTCCACTTTGTTGCTGATAGGTTGAGGTCACAGGAGGAATTGTCGGAGCTTGAGGATTCATGTGCGATGTCGATGAGGAGGAAGTAGTCGTTGGAGGAAGCAACGAACTCGGGTAGCTCATTGTTGGTGGCAAAGGATAAGAAGTGGTAGAGGTCACAGAAGATGGCAGTTTATTTGAATCCATGTCTAGTTGGTGTGACATTGCTGAATGATGATAGAGATCTGGAACTGAAATGGCAAAAATTCTTCATTAGTTTATTATAACGTTCTTTTTTAAAGGATGCAAAATTTATGCTATAAAGATTCTGTTTAAACACACATTCCAATTATTATATATTCAGGAGCATGAACGGATATGCCTTAAAATATAATTTATAGCCGAAAATTCTTGGCCGACAGTAAAATAAACTGTTATCCAATTTACTATCGCGACCCATTGATCCGCATCTTCGGAAATTCTTAGCGAACGGATATTGCAAGGATGACGAAGCGAAAGGAGGTCGCAAGTGTCGGTCTGACTGTTGAAATTGGTTATTTGGTTCTTTGATAGATCAGAACGTATGTATCGTGATGTATTGGCGAGTGACTCGCGCGATTGTTTTTCGATATCCCGTCGCGCTGGCGATGACTTCCGGCAATTGTAGGACAGATTGCGAATAAGTATTTGCTCCTGTTTTGCCGATGACTTTTTGAGGGCCGACCATTAAGTTGTACGTGTGTGCGTGCGCTCGGGCTACCATTTCAATTTTTATTCAAGGACTCCGCGCGATTCGCGCCACCTTCGAAGAATGCCGACGTTATTATTCTTCTCGCCTCTTTTCGCATTCATCGCGCCGAACGCTGACATGTGGACGAGAAAAAAGAAATGAATGAGCTACTGCTCGATTCATATTTTTTACACCCGTCGCATTCCCGCTATATTATCTTCGTATGTGTCATTTTTATTCGACTCATCGTCCACGCCATTACCGCTGTCGCATTTTTTTTTTTTCCTTTCTTTTCTTTTTTTTTCGTTTATAAAGAGCATTCCATTATTTTCGGTATTTTCGGTAAAATTGCTCGACCGAGAAGTCCTGGTGGGACTTTTTAAATGATGAGTACTTAAAGACGTTTTTCCGGTTCATAATCAATTAAGGCAAAATTATGACAAGTGGTAGTCGAGTCGTGTAATTTCTTTCCGGGTAATGGTTGGAAAGTGGTGTTTTGGTTCAGTTAGATTGGAAAGATGATTACTTAGGCATACTTGTTAGGTACGATTCGTTGCACCGTCTTTGACTCTCATTTCGGAATATCTCGAGCTTAACCAGGAGCGAATCAATATACGCCTTGCACTTTGTTATTAACCTCTGTTAGAACTTAGAAACTTGAAAGCGGTTTGATCCCATACATTACGAACAATTACAATTTTTGAATCCTTTGATGTTTATTACAGTTTCGTATGATTCAAGACCGAAATTAATAGCTACATCTATTTTTGAAACTCAACGTTATTTCTGAACATTCACAACACTTCAAATACTCCTCAAATATTATCATAAAAATATCTTCAAAATAATAGTATTCTGACAAATGTTGATCATTTAATTTAAGTCTGGATAAAGTCATCGCCTTTTCCCGATGTATATTTCAGGATCATCTGAACATTTTCTGTTGATTGACTGTTCCTCAATATCTCCATCAATAATATTTTAAACCATTTGTACACCAAAAATTAATGAATCTAGCTCACCTTGGCTCGAAGAGAAAGCCACGTCCGACGGCAAAGTCTGACCGTGCAGATGGGGAGGTGGATGAGGATGACTCGGAGGAACAACAGCACCTGCATGAGGGTTCGAGTGAGGCGTCGCTGGCGGATGAAGGACGTAAGACGCCGTGGGGTACGGCACAGAACTCACGTATCCGCTCGAGTTGTTCGAAGACATTTGTTTCCTCAATCTCGCCCTTCTATTGCTGAACCAAACTTGTATCCTAGCTTCGGTTAACTTGGTCCTCTGTGCTAATTCCTCCCTGGTGTAGATGTCTGGGTATTGAGTTCGCTCGAAAGCTCTTTCCAATTCATCCAGTTGGTGGGCAGTAAATGTGGTTCGACTTCTACGTTGCTTACGTTTTAGAGGTATTCCAGGTTCGCTCTCGCAATCGGATCCTGAACTCATTTTTACTGAAAGAAGAAAATTTAAAAATCAATAAGCAGCTTGCTTTTATGAATTAGTTTTATCTAAATGAAATGAATAGATCAATCTTTTTTTTTTGAAGATAATTAGATGGAAATTGGTCAACAACAATTGTGTACTTGTTTTGTTTGTTTGTTTTTTTTTTTTTCTGTTCGTATAATAATTTAAGGAGTCATTTTGTAAAAAGTAGGAAGTTTTTCCATGGTTTGGTGAAAATGACCGATTGGGAAACTAACAAAACTGTGTTCCTTCTTACAAAAAACGAAGGGTTTTTTCAGTCGTCGAACGTACGGATCCACGATCGTGTAAAAAAATGATCGTGAAACACCATTGTCGCGTGAAACTTATTACCCAAGTGTACATAATACAATTGCGCAATACATTTATCGCAACAATTCATGTAATACTTATACATAACTATTTCACTTTTTTACTCCTGTTATTGCATAAATATTTTGTTGTTTAATCGCGCAAAAAAAAAATTTATTTTCAAGTAATAGATGGGACTATTATGAGAAAAGTGTTGTCTCGTTGCATAAAGAAGGATTTTTTATACAAAATTTTTGTTGGAATTTAAAGTGTAAAAATGACGTTGACGTTTGAACGTTTAAAAAAAAATTAAACAGTTAAATTAACGAAAGATCACTTTAGGGCTTTTGGTAAATTCGCGTTTGCGATTCGCGAGACTAATCGTTCGACGACGCTTGACGCCGGGACGCCCCGAGTTAATGCAAATTCGACACGGCTGCTCTATTTCCGGAGTCTCGTTTTTTGCTTCCGCGTTGCTTTACGCTGTTATTTGCTTTCCTAAACTTCATATGCATGTGGGGCAATTATTTGATTTGCAAAAGGGTTTCTTTTGACGAAAGATCCGGCACGTTATCACTCCGCGGCTCTTTTTTACATTTTGATCCGCTCCGAGGCTCTTTGAATATTTGAATATCGCGATGAAAAAGAATGACTTGGGTGACAGTCGAATCTTAATATTCACGGTTTAACATTTTACTTGACAACAATATTCAAAATACTTTGTAAACAAATTTACGTTCTTATTCCTATAAGAAAATATTTCTAAATTGTTCCTAAATATTCCCAAGTTTTTCTCAGGTATTTAAAATATTGTTTTTGACTAAAATTCAACGTTCGAGATATGACTGAAAACAGGATCAGATCGGCAATCACTCATCTTGAAGAGTAATATTTGGTTACGAAATGTGGAATTACTGGCTCTGAGACGAGTGTTTAAGTCTGAATAGAGAGAACGGATTAACAGGGATAGAACACGACGCAGGTGTAATTTTTAGTACCGCTGAGGAGTAACAAATGTAAATATAAATCGTTGTCAGAAGATACGACAGTTGTTTGAATTATATCTAATAAGACAGAAAATCATACGAAAGAAAGAAGATTTCATCTATTATCCGAAAACATTGTTTTTCAAAATAATTTCGTAGAATTGCAACAATTACATTTTTATATATTCAGTTATATATTAATCAGTTAGAAAGAATAGAAAAATCGTAGTCCAATTCTCATACAAATCCTATTAATTTTCTATGAAACTACCATTCAGTCAGAGGCATAAGCCCACAAAATTAGAATCTAAATTCGAGAACCTCTTGACAACGAAACTGAATGCCTCCCGAGATGATTGATACTCTATAAACGACAATCCCACAGAATCACGCGTAAAATCATTTTTTTCCTGAAAGTTCAAATTAATAGACCAATAAATAACGCGTATTTTTCATGCGCTCGTACAAAAGGGTCTGTGTTGCATAATTGAATGTTTTCTTTTTTTTTTCTCTCTCTCTTTTTGTGTGTGTCGTTATCTAGGAAAGGTGTTCGGCCTTGTTATTCAAACGGCGGATTCAATAATAACAAGTGATGCTCTCATTCTGGTTTTCTCCTCTTCCTCATTATTTAGCGCCTTTTCTCTTCGAAAGCCGACAGGCCGCGGCGTCCCAAAGCTGGCAGCATACGCGCCAGGTATAGCTTCTCATTCTCATTTTCGTGCACCACTTTGTCATCTCTCTTTGTCTGCTCTGCATTGGCCCCTTTCATCTTCGCCGACGAATAGATCCACGATGACCACCTTCTCTTGGATACACATTTCATTTGTCTTGTCGCGAAAATGAGAATTTCACATTCTTGATGATGCTACGCCACTTGTTCATTGTGCGGCGAGAACAATCATTATTTCTATCAGCATGTTCTGTTTTAATTTTCGGCCGCCTTTCAGCTTTTTTTCTTTTTTTTTTTTCATTTTTTTGATTGATGTTTCATCGACCGTTTGTATGGATTGTGGTTTTTTAAAACACCATGCTTTTCCATTTATTCTTCCTTTACATCGAGTTTCAAATTGTACTTGTGACAAATACCTGACATCAAAACTTACATCACAATGAAGTCATTTTCTTGGTAATTTCAGACTTTTAACTTTTGTTTAATACAATATCACTATTAATATTCATTACATTAATCTTTTCGTTTGAGCATTTCTAACCGAAGATCTTTCGACATCATTCAACAACCAAATGTCTCGTCTTAGCATAATATCAGCCTTCGATATCGTTTCCTATGTAATCTCTAAAAGTATTTAGTGAACAGAGTTTTCTGAAGAAAAATATCGTCTAATTTCCTATAATTCAGGGAAAACAGTGTTATAATCATCTTCCCGCTGATATTTCGACGTGGCATTATAATGAAGCGCTGTCCTACTCAGCTCGATTTCTGCCGTAATCCTTTTAATGAACACATTGATTTGTGCTGAAGAGCAGATATCGGAAAATCAGTGTGCATACACGGATATGATTCATTCATCGAACCCTCTCGCCTGTATGTGCACGAGCGGTGAGAAGATTACAGAGTCACCGCGCCGATCGACGATCGGCTACTACGCGTAGCCGATCATTCGCAGAAGCCAGTAATTTTCAGACTGAGAAACACGTGAGCGATTAATATGAACACGTAATTTATTCATTCGACGATCGACGTCGATCATTATTTCGCGCCGAGGAAACCTTGGTGGTCTATCTGCCGTATTTTACGACTCTTTAAGCGTTGGCATTTAATGATACCGTTAAAAAGTATAAACGCTCGAAAAAGATCGACAGGAAAAACCTTTGACACTGATTGATACCTGCCCAATTCAATTTTCTTACTCCCAATTGATTTCTGTTATTCCGACAAATTCATGACTTTCATCGCGTTATTCCTATGGTCTGTTTGTCAGGAATTATGGCGTGCTGCTATTGCTTTAGCTTATTTGTGTACACTGAGTAATGCAAAGTCAGGAATATTAATAAAAACGTTTAAGAAAAAAAAAAAAATAAATATGGTTTAAGAAAATATGGTTTCGTTGAAATGCTTTATAAATAATATCGAATGATTTAATGGAGGTATGATGAAATGATGATTTAGACTTACTGTCACCTAATTTAGATTCGTCATCTGGTTCACCGCGTCCTCTTAGTAGCCGTGATATTGCTGAAATACTTGGCGCGCTGTTCCTTTCGCAAATGCCTTCTTTTATTAATCGGTCTCTTATCTCGTAGGAAAACATGCCCGGATTATTGCGCTTGTACTCTTCTATTCTCTGCTCGACTTCTGGCGTTGCCACGCGTGGTTTACTGCCGCCAATTACCCCTGGCCTGATGCTCCCTGTCTCTTGGTATCGATTTAAGATCTTCGACACGCAACCGTGAGACACTCGTAGTTGCCTGCAAGTAATTCCATATTTCTTTTTTGATGGTCGAAGAACAAGTTATACATGAAAAAAAGTTAGTTTTACTCTTGTTTATATATTTAAACACGAGGCTAAATTGTTTAAATTGAATGAAAAATATTAATTCGTGTATTGTTAAATGGATTATAATTGTATGAAATTTACCTTGATATTACACAAGGCCTGATACCGGAAGCTGCCATTTCAACAATTTTTAAGCGTATTTGATGTGGCAATGGTCGACCATTGATAAACACCCCGCCCAATTGATTGACACGACCCTGACCTGGTATCGAACCTAGTTCTAAAATAAAATTTGCATGAATTAATAAATTAATAAATAATTGAAATTTAGGAAATTTTCTAACAATATTTTATTGGTGTTTAAAAAAAAAAAAAAAAAAAAAAAAAACTGAATTAAAATGAAAGTAATTATCGTATATTGAAAAATCTTAATTTTTCATTCTTTGGCGAAGAAAGGATAATGAGTTGGTCGTTTTAACAGTATATTAATGATGAAATTACAATTTTTTTCATTTACTTTCGATTGCAAAATTGTAAAGTAATTATTAAACTTTCTTCAATGGCGATTTCTGAATAAAGAAAACTCGCTTACGTTAATAAATGTAAAAAAAGACTGAAAACGAGATGAAAAAGTAAATGGCACCGCCTATCGCGCAGAACGATCGGCAGGAGAGTTGCATAACGAGAGATTTATACTTCGCATGGCCGACGGTCAAGAAACGATAAAACGACGAGCAGTAATTACAGTAACACCAACTTTTCGCAATGCATTCATTTAACTCAATTGCTGCATTTAAATGCAATAAAAGTGGAAATATCTTCAGTAGTAATGGTTTTCCTTAAACAATAACATATATACAAAAAAAAAAAAAATACATTTTCAAAAAAAAAAAAAAAGATTCTCAGGAAAATTAAAAAAGAAATAAATAAAATAATAAATGATGGAATGTCAAAGAACCCAAAATCATGGATATCGTTGGATTACAGGACGTATAACATTTTTTATTCTTTAATAAAAGTTAATAACGTTTAAATTGAACTGCTGTAAATCCGTGATATGGCACAATACTGTTGTCAACAAATTTGAAACATTTTTATTGTTTCCTTTCGAAATATCTACAGTTTCCCTTTTCTTTTCTCTTTGTCTGAGAATAATAGGGATATCTTCTCAGAGGCAATTTTAAATTTTGAATTATTAGTCATAAACGACGCAGGAAGACCTAGAATTTTGGTGGAAACTTATTACCTTCGACATTTCTATTGCAGTATTTTTGTTACGTAAGTGACAAACATTTAAAAATTCTAACGGATTTTTTTTTTTTTTTTT
>JABFQA010003233.1:0-10047 GCA_022817065.1 Probaryconus sp. ZL-2020
TATATATGTCTGTTAATTACTTTAAATAAACTTTATCAATGTTTAAAAAAATTAGATAATGATGAAATTGACGTATGCCATTCGAATGAATTAACTGTTTTAATTAATCACTCATTATTTAGTAATAAAATAAAAATAATTATATTACCGTGTAATAAGATAAAAGGCCTGCATTGTCGTCCAAAACGAACCATCTATATTGCCATCCATTAACAACATTAGTCCATTTACTCAACGAGCCTTCCATTGTTTGTTAATATTTTAATAACAACAATCAGAACAATCAGTGCTGTTTATAACAAGAAACTTTGCAGTCATCATTATTATAAATCGTCATTAAGAATATCCAGAGATTAAAAATGAGTTTAATAATATCATGAGTAACCAATAATTAGACACTCTGTAGTGTTTGCACGACGATTGTGATTGGAAAGTGGCTCCACCTCACTGCGCAAGTGATATTGTGAATTCTACTTTACATTACATATATATAATATATGTGTATACTACTACTTACCAGTCGATTTGGATTTAGCCTGCTTTGCAACTGTCATTCTACTCCTACAGGGAAAAGCCGAGTTTGATTTTGACTGGATTTTATTAATAATAGTTGAAGATTTTTACATAATCAAATTAATCATTGCATAAAGTGTGAAAATTTCTGTCAAGTGTGTGATATTTCTTTTTATGTAAAAAGATACAATAGGCTTATATGATAACATGCAAGTTGTAACAACCTTTTCAGTATTATTATCACTTATCACGTATTATGTATTATTTTTATATATACAAATAAAACACGTTGAGGCTGTGAAGACAGTGGATCCAAAGTTTAAACAATCAAACAAGGATATAACTCTTCCACCGTGTGCTTCTTGTAAAATATTGATTGACAGTTTCAAAAAGGTAACTCTATTTCTGTTTGCATACATGTCTGTATTTTTTTTTTTTTTTTTTTTTTCAATAAAAAACAGTATAATTATTTTCACTGTTACTTTACAGGGATTTGAAAGAACGAAACGTAGCAAGTACGAAGGAGGCGACAGTGCATGGGAAGAAGATAAATTAGGATCTTATTCTAAAAGCGAAGTACGATTAATTGAAATTCAAGAGGGCCTATGCAATGAAGTACAAAATAGTCAAGCCCAATGTCATGCTTTGGCAGAAGAGCTCGAGAGTAAAATAGAAGACTGGTGGTTTCGTCATCAAGACACACATCCAGAGATATTTGATTACATTTGTATAGAACACGCAAAGCGATGTTGTCCCAAGAATCACTTTGGCCCTGAATGCAAAGCGTGTCCTGGTTATCCAGACAAAATATGCAATAACAATGGTAAATGTAAGGGCGATGGCACGAGGAAAGGAAATGGGGGATGCCTTTGTGATAAGGGATATAAAGGGGAACAATGTTCCGAATGTGCGCCTGGGCATTATGAATCTTACAGAGATGAGAACAAATTACTGTGCTCTCCTTGTCCTGTGGCTTGCAACAGCACTTGTAAAGGCCCTGGCACTAGGGACTGCGATAATTGTGCCAATGGTTGGCGAGAAATTACAGATAAAGATGGCAAAGGGTGCTTCGATATAAATGAGTGTGAAAACTCTGAAGCAATTTGTCCTGGAAATGAATTTTGTGTTAACACGGAAGGAAGTTTTTATTGTATAGGTAAATTTGCATTTTTATTAATTTTTTCTCTATAGTAAAATAATCATCATCATCATCATCATCATGTTTTAAAATAATCTAATAATGTAATTCTATTTTTACAGCTTGTGATAAGGCATGCGACGGTTGTACTGGAGATGGTCCAGATATGTGTACAAAATGTGCAAATGATTATACATTGAAAGACAATATATGCGTTCGTAAGTATTTAAAACAATTTGGAATAAAACAGAAGATGTTTAAATGGATTGTTTTAAAATTAATTTTTGTTTTTGCAGATATTGATAGCATTAGTAAAAAGAAAGCTGAAAACATGGCAAGATACACTACATACTTTGGTTTAGGCGTTGCAACATGCATAATTTTCCAACGTAATATATATGTTGCTGGACTAATTGGTGTTATCGTGAGCATGTATATCGTTGTTTCGGAATACATTGTTTATCACAACAGCGTTCCAGATTTGGGACCAAATTTACAGATGCTTAAGCCCAAATGATATCTTTTGATACAGGCTTTGATACACACCTTCATTTGTTTTGCATTTCAAGATAGATTCAATTTTTTAATATAATTGTTACTTAATTAAGATAACTTGCCAAAGAAGTACAAGTCTATTTGTTTATGTATAATTCCATCTTTTATAATATGAAGAAGTTTTAAAAGTTGAGTGTACATTTTACATATACATTTTATATATATATATATACATTCTACAAAAAATAGTCAATAAATTTTTTTCACTTTCATTATCTTGTTATTATTATTATTTTTGTTTTTATTTTTAAGACTATATTCTGTCATCTGTATCGCATGTTAATCAAATTTGAATTGTCCCGCGAATAATAAGTTGTAACAGCTCGGTCGATGATGAAGTGACACTACTCACTTGTGGTTGTTCTTGGTATTACTGGAATGCTGCAGTTGTATAGTTCATCATAAAATAAATATAATGTGTTTGACGTTTGTTTGAGATCATCGCTCAGAATGGCATATAAATACGACAGGCATAAAATAACTTAACTAGAAACTAATAAGAAAGACCACCCTGCTCGTCGTAGAGTAGTAAAATGTTGATAGCAGTCAGTGTTATTTATCAGTTATCGAGGTCGTTCAGAAAATGGATAATTTTCTGTTAAACATTTTGTCTGGATTCAACAGCGAACACGAAAAAGCTTTGATGCACGGTATTTACAATGCTGTTGCTCTAGGTATTCTTTGTCTTGTTTTTGCCGCAAGTTATGGCCTTTATATTATTTTGAGTCCCTTCGTGAAACCTTTGATTTGGGCACTACTATGTGGGGCAGTTTTGTTTCCATTCAAATTGTCCCTGACAACGATGCTCCAGTCGTGGTTCAAGATGATAGAAACTTCAAACAAACCAGTACTCGTCAATTTGTTTATGGTTCCTCTTCACGTAACTGATCATTTTGCAGAAATTATAGGATCTCTCATTTGGAAATGGAAATGGCAACATTTAAAGTATTTAATAGCTGCTGTCATTTTTGCAATGACAACCAGTTTGATATACACCTACAGTCCTGGAATATTATCCTGTCTATTTTGGAGATTTTTTACAATTACAAGTACTTTAATTGCATTTTTTACATCGAGCTGCAATTTCTTATTAGTGAGTGTATTTTACTCATATCATTATTATTATTATCTTATATTTCTTAAAAATATATAAACGTGGTTTATTTTAAGAAATAACATTAATTTCTCTAATCAGCAACTTTATAAAAAATAACTGTATTAATAATTCATTATAAATATATTCAAAGCAGAATCATTTATATTCACCATTTATTTCTTTGAAAGGAATTAAATGTGTTAAATTAAATATGTTTTTATAATATTTCAGATTTCTACAACAGTGTTAAGTTATGTAATTGCTCTCTATATTTATTGGACTCCTGAAAATGCTGTTCAATTTCGCTACGCATCTTTTGTAGTCTGGTTCATCATAAGCCTTTACATTTCCAATTTATTTGGATCTTATGCCATAATAACATTTTGCACCATACAATGTCTACTCATTATTGGATTTGTATATGAGCTGGTAATGCTTTTGGATCACTTGGATGTCCAACAAATGTCTTTCCTGGAAATAATTCGTTACGCCTTATTAAAGAACGACATCAAAAAAGATGATCAAGATACAAAATCAGTTCTAGACCACCATAATACAATCCAAGAAGAAAAACCATTATTAATTAAAACAAATAGCGAAGAGTCTGATGTAACTGCTGTGAAAGCTAAGCCAAAACTTTTGAAGTCTGTTACCTTTGGAGAAAATTCTGAAAAATGGCTCTGTCGCCGTTTATCAGGAACCAGAGAATTTATCCCTGCGAACAGGAGATCAATATTTTCAGATCGTAACTTTTTAAAGAAAATTCGTTCCGAAGTTTGGACGACGTTAGATATAGAAAATCATGGTGTCAATACTTCCATCTATATTTATAGCGCTTTGTACCTGTGCGTTGCGATGATGCTTTGGAAGCACAAATGGCTAATGCCTATTCTAATGGTTCCAATAGTTTATTATTATTTGAAGATGGCTGGATCTTATTTTGGACTGTGGAAAATTATTGGTAACCAGTACGAAAGTCTTAGCGAGAAAATAGCGAACTGGTGCTATGAAAGGAATCATGCCCTTGTTCCAATTAATATTCGTGGCTTGTATAAAGTTAGCGCTATTGTAAATCAAAAGCTTATACAAGTATTCAAAGGATCTATAGATGCAGTTTCAACGATAGCTGTTATTTTGGGATTATTGGTCTTTACTATATGTACTTCCACTTTTATTACTTTCCAGGTGTGATATAATTTAGGAATACATTCATTAATCGATAGTTAATTTGTAAATAAAAAATTTGATTTAATTTCGGTTTCAGGTATACGGAGAAGGTTTGCATCTTCTTCAAGTTACTGGTCAATTATTGAATACAACTGTGATGAATAATCCTGATATTGATTGGATTCCTCAAAGCTGGGAAGAGTCTATTAATAATGTTTTGGATAACGCTTATATGCACGGAAGGGATTTTATTTCAAATGGGATTAAAGGCCTGACAAAAGATTTTGAACCCGCGAAAGCAGATCATTTGGAAAAGAAAGTTTTGGAATTATGGGATAGGCTTTATCAAGCTTGGATGATGTCAAACGAAAGTCCAGATCTTATAGGACCAACTGTGGATGCAAATTCTGTATGGGAAAATATTAAAGAAAGCTTCGAAAAGATGCCCACAAGTAATTCATAATTATTGTTGTAATTTACTTGAAACATAAATTTTTATTTATGACATTATTGATTATAATTATTTGCAGATTTCTTAAATATGACAAGTATTAAAATATTTGTTCAAGAAAACATAGGTATTTTAACATCAATATTAGATTCAATGTGGAGTATCGTCAAAGGAAATGTTACAGTTATACTCAGTATTTTTACAGAATCATTGTATGTCATTATAATGAGCGGTTCAGTAGTCTTTAATTTCATTATTAGTATGGTAAATAATACTTTTTGCATTAATAATAATAATAATAATAATAATAATAATAATAATAATAATAATAATAATAATAATTGTATTCAATAAGATTCAGATAAGATATAAAACATTTTAATTTCTTTTTCAGGTCGTATTTTTTACAGCATTATTCTATTTATTAAGTTCAAGTGGAAAAACATATAAACCAATTGAATTGGTAACTTTATATAGTCCAATTAGCTGTCATAGGTAATTGTTGTTAATTACAAAAATAAATAAGTTTTTTTTTTTTATATATATAATCAAATAAAATAATTTTCAAATATCTAGATTTGCTATTGCCTTGCAAGAAGCGGTCATTGGCGTTTTTACAGCTACATTTAAGTTAGCCTCATTTTTTGGAATGTGGACTTGGTTCGTTCATAATTTATTTCAAGTTAAAGTTGCATACTTGCCAGCTGTTTTTGCAACATTACTCGGAGCTGTACCTTTTCTGGATGCATATTTTGCATGCATACCA
The DNA here is from genome assembly GCA_022817065.1 of Probaryconus sp. ZL-2020. Taxonomy (NCBI): domain Eukaryota; kingdom Metazoa; phylum Arthropoda; class Insecta; order Hymenoptera; family Scelionidae; genus Probaryconus; species Probaryconus sp. ZL-2020. The sequence continues at coordinate 5,687 of JABFQA010003233.1, forward strand.
GCAACAATTGAACTTTGGCTTACTCGAGGACCTATGATTGCATTACTATTTTTCACGTTTCACTTTCTCCCTTGCAATATCGTTATCACCGATTTCTATAAAGAAATCAAAGGGTATTTATTCCTTTAAATTGTTTCATGTTGTTTTACTGTTATATTTCTTTATCAATAATTGTTTACATTCTTTTTATTTTTAGCGGTGGACATCCATATTTGACTGGATTATCCATTGCAGGAGGAATATTTTGCCTTGGTGTAGAAGGTGCTATATTCGGTCCATTACTATTATGTTGTATAATAGTAGGTATTAATATGGGCAGACGATACCTTTCAGCACCATCGGAAGAAACTTTACATAATTTAAAATCTCAGCTGAACCAGTACAGCACAAAATAACTTTGGGATTAATTAATATATTTTTCTAACGATTAATTAAGTTATTTTTCATTTCGTTTAGATCGGTTGTGAATCATTGGATTAATTGATAATAACTGAACTTATAAATTCTGCTTAATATTTTTTTACACACTTACATCGTGCGTCTGAACATGTCAATTAAACTAGTCGTGATGACATTTAATTTATAAAATGCTTGTATTTAAAGACTAAAGCGGCTATTACGTTTAATGTATTAACTGTTTTCAGAGTTGGATTTTAATATATAATGTTAAATTATCAGAGTTTATATACTTTTTGTAAATAATAAATTAAGTTAGAAATTATATTTATCAGTATTTAATGACTTCCATTAGATTTTAAAATCAGGGTATGATGTCTTATCATTTATTTAATTATTCTTATTTTAACTTTTGATTTATTTTTATGTTTTATTTATTTATTTATTTATTTATTTAATATAAATGTGTTTGTTTCAGTAACTGAAACAAATGTAGTGTCACGTGAGATGATTCCATTTGGGATGCTAAGTTTCTGTACTGTCTAACTTTAGATATATTCCCAAAATAACTCCTCTATATTAGCTACTCTTTACTTCTCTACGTGTTATTAGAGACTCAACTTTTTAACTTTTCTGTTCTTCCGTTCGTCTATTATCAAAGTGAAACGTCATCATCATAGTCAAAAATACAACTGGTAAATATATTCGCAAATACAATAATCTGGTTTAACAAGTTTCTGCTATACATTGTTAGTTTTGTTAGCTGTAAATCTTGAATCGTTCAATATTTCTGAATAGAATTTAGAATGACCGAAATACAATGTACTTTTTTTTTTTTAACTTTAAAGTAGATCATGGAATTTTCAGCTGTGGTTTTCAAATGCTTTTATAGTGTTTATAGATTTATAAATATACATTTTTTATTTATTGATTTTGTGATGAATAATTTTTCTAAGTATTAACTGATCAATAAAATTTTTTGAATGTATATAATTCAAATCATTTTTATAACGATAATTTCATTTGTAACACCAATTTATCATTTGCTTATTAATAACAATGTAAAAAAGTGTTCTTTTTTCGTTTTTGGAATATTTCTTTCTTTTTTTTTCTCTAATTTTCTCTAATTTTTAGAAATTATTGAAATAACAATGTTTCAAGTATTGATCTCGCGCGCTTGTGATACCAGCGACGACAGTAGCGCCATTTAATTAAATAACATTCGTTTGGTAGTTTTGATAAAATTAAAGATTTAGGCATTTTCAGAGAGATTACAGCGAAAGTCTTGTTTTATTAATTTCTTTGTTGGTGACTTTTAGATGTTGTGATAATGGATAATAACATTGAAGAAGTCGAAAAAATTGAACCGGCAGCTGAGCCGAAAAAGGAAGATGATGTAAGTTATCCTGAGGATGTGTAACCTAAATGATATAAGATATCGCTGAGTGTTGTAAACAATTCAATTCCATTTAATATCAACTTTGCTTTTTAACTACAATTATTTTATTTGAATATAATAATACTTGTAATTAAACTAATTTTTTTAATTCAATTATTGAATTTCTTTGAGAGGAATAACTGTCAAAAAATAATTTATAACATTTTTCAGTCACTCACTATTATTAATTTAAATTTTTGTACAGCAGACAAAAGTGCCTAATCGAGATAAGAAACATTCCAAAGAGGAAAAAACTCGAAAGAAGAACAACAGAAGTGTCGAACAAATTTTAAAAAGCTTAGGAAGTCATGATAATGTTGAGGATAAACTGGTAGCAATTTGTACAAAGTACACGGAAATCTTAGATGAAATTCGTAAATATCAACAGACAATTAAGCAAATGGAAAAAAAAGTAAATATGCTCCAGAGAGAGAAGGATCAGATTTATGCAGAGCGTAACAAAGCATTTTTAACTCGAAGCAAACTTGAGAGTCTGTGCAGAGAATTACAAAAGCAAAATAAGTCTGTGAAAGAAGAAAGTTTGTTGAAAATTCGAGAAGAGGAAGAAAAAAGGAAGGAAGTTTCAGCTAAATTTCAAAATACTTTGGCTGAAATAACTGCATTAATGAGTCAAAATAATGAGGAAAATTCAAAATTACATGAAGATAAAATGCAATTGACTAAAAAGATTAATTTAATGTATGAACACATGGAAAGATTGGAAGAATTGCATACAGAAATTAAAATTGAAATGACAGAAGAGAAAGAAGCTTTTTTGAAAGAAAAGCAACAGCTTTTAACGGTGTGTATTTTACTTAATGATGATGATGATGATGATGATGATTTAATAACGATTTCAAAATTGTCATTATTTTTAAATTTCAATTTAATTTTCAGAAACTGGCAGAATATCATGCTCGTATTCAGGAACAGCAAGTCACAGAGGCTAAACTTAGAACCAAAATTACTATGTATACTGATAAATATGATGAATTCCAAACAGCTCTGACAAAAAGTAATGAAGTATTTGTAGATTTCAATGAAGAGATGGAAAAAGTGAGTAATTCTTTTTTATTTTATGAAAATTTTGTTATAATTTTAAAGGATAATGAACATTATTTTGTATTGTTTCAGATGACAAAGAAGATACAAAAATTGGAGAAAGAAACCAGCCTGTGGAAACAGCGATGGGAAAATACTAACACATCTTTATTAGGTGTAACTGCAGACAAACAGATTCGGGATACGGAATTTGCAACTTTAAATAGAAAATGTTCCCTTTTACAAGAATTGTGCAGAGGGTTTCAACAGGAAAGGGCTACGTTAATTGCACAACTGAAAGAGAAAAATCGAAGTGAATCTGAAAATTCTACTGATGACAAAAGCATTATTAATGATAAGATGGATCAGTTATCAAGTAATTGTCAAAAGTTACAAGATAATTTAGATAAAATGGAAGATACTTTGTCACAAATTGATAAGTCAAAAAATGTATCGAGTAATAAAAATGATTCTAAAATGGTTAAAACTGATTCAAAGGCATCAAATAAAGACAAAAATAAAAAAGATGCTAAAAGTTCCAATGGAATGAAAGGTGAAGTTTCAGAATCCAAAAAAGAAAATGATAAAAAATCTCAAAATGTAGACAAGAATAACACTCATAATAATAAAACAGAATCTAAGGTCAACAGTTCATCTTCAAAGAAAGAAAATAAAAATAAAACCACTGATAAATCAGAAGAATTAGCAAATAAAAGAGCGGAAGATCCTGTTAATTCAGATAGCGATAATACTGATAAATCTGCAACGTCAGAAGATAAACTTACCGAAAAACAGAAAATTTTAAAAACTGAAATCTCAGAGAAATCAGGAATTGTAGTAGAAGAAATAGTAGAAAAATCTAAAGAGTTAGGAGAACAAATTACTAATGAATCTGAAATTTCTGAAAAAAAAAGTATTGAAAAAACTGACACTATTGAAGATAAAAATACCAAAAAGTCTGAAACTTCTAAAGACAAAAGTAATGAAAAGTCTGAAATTTCTGATGACATAAGCACTGAAAAGTCTGAAATTTCTAACGATAAAAGTATCGATAATTCTAAACCATCTGAAAATAAAAATACTAATGCATCTGAAGTTTTAGGAGATAAAAATAAAGATAAATCTGAAATTATTCAAAAGTCTGAAACTAAAAAAAATAAAAACTCTAAAAAGTCTGAAGGTACAGGAAAAAAGAATACTAAAACAGATGAACATTCAGAAAATAATAAGAAAGCAAAAAGTTCAGAAGAAATTAATCCTAATAAAGATGTTGTATCATCAAAGGACAAATAAGTCAGGATAATTAAACTTCTATATTTTATTATAAATTCAAAAAAGGAATAGACTACTTCTATAGAATTTATAAATTATTTTAAATACATAAGTTATTGAAACACAAGTACAGTCAGTATTGTTACAAAAAAAAAAAACTACAAAATCATTATTTTCTTTTTTATATTGTAATATTAAACGGAAAAAAAAAAAA
>JABFQA010003234.1:0-10046 GCA_022817065.1 Probaryconus sp. ZL-2020
TGGCTTTTAATGAAACGATAATTGCATTGTCAAGAAAGTTTTTTAATGTGATTTTAATGACTTGTCGTGAGAAAAAAATTGTTTCTTTCTTCTTCTGTTTCTTTTAACGACGATGAAATCTGACTTGGAAGAAAACTTTTTTCACCAGATGTAAGGAAAAAGGAGATGATTGCTTTTATAGTTCAATCCGCAGGGGAGATTTACTTGCGAACCTTCTTCTGCTTTGAATTTTATATATTGTAATTCAGCATGAATAATTTAAATCGTCATCGAAATAAATCAGCCTATTTTTGAAAATCTCAAAAACACGTTCGCAAATATCTAATTGCGTTTAGTTTTAGACAAACTGCTCCGCACAATCAAAGTGATTTACATAATATGACGTTATTTGGTTTTTAAGTGTTATATAAAAAGCGTCAACAACATCTCTTCTAATGGACGTTTAATTAATGTCCCAATATTCAATGATAATTACAATGTGCAAAACTTTTATCTAAAGAGTGACTCACTGAAAATTCGTAACAATTTATTCATCTTCAATCCAATTATTCATCAGTTTCAATATTTAATAATAACTAGGAAACTTGTCGTGGGAATCATTTTGGGATTTCATAAAATTTTTGTTTAATTAAATTATTAGACGGTAATTGATAAGTTGAAATTTTGGAGAATTAACATATGCAATACAAGATTTATCATTTCCTGTTTTTTATTATCAAAAACAATGATTCATTATCAAAAACAGTGTTTTTGATAATAACTGTCCTTATCTTATTACTTTTCTGCGATTAAAAATGTTTCTGAAAAATGACAATTCTTAAAAAATTGAAAACTATTTTCGTGAAACTATTAGCGCGATTTCTCGTAAATGATCGCAATGTAAAGAATGGTGGTTTAATTCACAATTATGATTTTTAAATAAAATGTTGATTTCGTAATATTCTTAATAGTTATAGCTATTTTTACGAAATATTTTTAGCATTTTATTTTTTCTATAATTGCTTTTATCACGAAATACTTAATTAGTTCAAAATGCCATTTTACAATTAAAATCATTTTCATATCAATAAATTGTGTATCAAACTTATTAGCGAACCTTAATGCGAAATTAACGGCGACAGAATAATTGTTCGCATATTTCAATTTAATTTAATGTATTTCGTAAAATTCATCGGATAACCTACTCTGATTAATGGCACGAAAAAAAAAAAAAATGGAAAAATTAAGAACCATTATTTATCCACGAAAGTCAATTTTCGACTTGATTGTTTTTTTAATTTCTTTCTTTAACCAATGGTTTTTATCAACGCAATGGAAGTACTCGAAGACGGGAAAATCCAATTGAAAAAGACAACAAACAATTATTTACTGAATCGGACTAATTAGATAAACATTAATTAAAGAACGAAACACATTACATTATTCTACGTAATTCTTGTAGTCTTTTCTAAAACGTTATCTCGCTTTTATCAAACAATATTAAACACAATTTCGAATAATTAGTAACGTGTTACAAAATTGGAATTTTATCTATAAAACGCCTTATATGACTTTCAAAGATTACGTATCGAGACAGCAAATCTTTTACTCAGTATTGGCAAAGGAAAAATCTTTTTGCATTAAAATAAAATTAGAAAAAGAAAAAGCATTTTCGCAAGAAACAGAGATTGAACCAATAATCGAACATTAATTAACTTTGTAATTATTTTAAACTTTTTAGAAAAATAAGATAAATCAAAATAAATTCATTAGAAATGAGATGAAAGTATTTTTTTCTCTTTGTAATGAAGGAAATTAAAAATAATGGTGCAACTGAAGCCAAAGGAAACTCTTTTTAAAACGCTGCAAAATGTACTATGTCATTATTGCTCAATAAATTACAGGGCAAAAAATCGTGTGTTAGAGGCGAAAAGGAAAATGTAATCAATACGCCGTAGCAAAGCAAATATCTACTGCGTATATTTGTCGAGGGTTAATAAGACGACTGTGCAAACGAGGGCTCGTCCTTTTTTTTCGAGGGAGTCGGATCGATTTTTGCCACGGTCATCCAATGGCAATAACATTGCACATCAGTTTAGAGACGTATCCGTCAATCCAAAAATTAGGTTATCGAGGCAATGTATCGGGCGTCATTTAAAACGCGCTCGGACAACGCAATACTGTTGTCTATCGACCCGAATAATATTTCGCACATTCAAAATATGTCTCTCTCAATTGCTGATAAAGCTACTGTAATTAGCACGTCTTTTTATTTTCGACAATCCATCAAAATTCATTCGAAAAAGCTATTAACGATGTTTAAATGATGAATGACGTTTTCTCGTTACGAAATTTGTTTCTACATATCTTCGATTTTGACATTTTTTTACATATTTTTAACAAAGAAAAAAGCAAAATTGCTTTTAACGATATTACTAAATTTTGTTCATAAATTTTGTGCAATTGTTCTTTTTTTTAAAAAAAAAGGTCTCTTTTTTTTAATATTAGGACAATGCACAAAAATTACTTTTGGATAAAAAGTATTATCTGTTTTACACGTAGCAATTTCTCTGTTTTATTTAATGACTCCTGAATGTGACATTTATTCTAATCTTTTAACAAATTCTTTTGTGTTTGTAAGAGTCCTTTAAAAGCCTTTTTTCCATATCACGCATTGCCGCATAAAAGCATTTTGCAACAAGCACAATAGAAATTTTTATAATTCACTAACGCGCAACTTCTGCAATCGTTGAATTGGACAAAAAAAATTTCCTCTTAAGTTATTTATCCGTCCCACCACGTGCGCGCAGTGGTTTGCAAAAAAAAGTGTCTTTATGAAATTTAAAGAGTCCCCTGGAATCTGCGAGAAAATAAGAAGTAAAGTTACACTCGTTGAAAATAGAATTTCCATTACAGACACACGTCCAAACTTTTTATCTTTGTTTTAGTCGATAAATATTTAAATGAATAGATTAATTTTTATCATTTTTTTTTTATAAAATATAATATGTTATTAGCAATAATTAATACGTTTCTGAGATTGGAGATTAGGATGGTTTGAGTGATTCACACTTTGTTGGTTTTTAAGCATTTAAATTCCAGTTATTATCTTTCGAACATTTCTTTAATTTTAGTTAATTTGTATTATTATATGTTTCATTTATTTGTCTAATTTACTCCATTTTATTTTTTACATTAATAGTCAACAGAAAAGAATAATCCCAAGAGAAAGTTGAAAAGAAAAATTTGCCATTGATAAGATCGGACAAATTTGTCATCCTGATCATTGAAATCATTCGATGTTGAAATTGTCAGATCGAAAAGGAAAAAAAATTCCGGTACCGGGAATCGAACCCGAGCCTCCTGGGTGAAAGCCAGGTATCCTAGCCATTAGACCATACCGGAGTGGGGATATTCATAAGTATCGGTTTCTCATATTGTAGACTGCGATAGAATCAGATATAAATTTGCTCAGGACATTCTTTTCGCGAAAAAAAAATTTTTGCGAAAAAAAAATGGCAAACACAAAGACACCAGAAGTGAGAGATAGCAACTGAACTCTTCATTATTCTTCTTTCTTGCAAAACAAAAAAAAAAAAATTTATTTTGCAACCACCCCTTCGGCAAACCACCCACGCCGTCAGAACGAAACAAATTATTCGCTACGCCCAAATGAAAAACCTGTTGCTAGGTCAGCGTCGCCTTTTGTTCGGCATTTAAAACACATTTCAACCGACTATTATTTCCGGTAAACGACACCCCGTCTCACCCCCTGCCGGCACCTACCCATTCCCCTTTAACCAAAAAAAAAAAAAAAAAATAATAAAAGTAAAAAATTCGCTTCTACGATATTTGTCTATCGGTCTTTTATATTCCGAGCGAAAAAAAAAACATCTTTGTCAGGTTCGACGAATTTTTTTTTTTTTTCACTCAGAACGAAAAGAGGAACGTTTCCCAGATGTTGTTTTTAAGCAAAACATTAGACGAGTTTTATTGGCCGACTCTTGGCTCGGATTATTTTAATAAGCATAATCCAACGTCGCCTGTTGTATCCTTTGGAAAAATGCCTCGTTATTTATTCCATGAGATTACGAAACTTTTTTGCACAAATAAATCATTTACCGGTATTTGCACCTAATAAAGAGTCTTCCAGGAACTGGAAGATCTATTCCCCATGATGATGTCATGTTTCCTTGACTTTGACTCATCGTCGAAATTAACATGTGGTTCACGATCGTTGTCCGGCTTTTCTCGTGTTTGTTCACTTTAATTTCCACGAATTCTGATCAGGCGATGCGAAATTTTTATATACGTGTTTACATTATATATATATATATATAATACATTTATATAAGCTTTATTTTTCTTTGTCGCTTATTTAGTCTTTTTTATTTTACGCGAACATGTTAGCACGTTCGCCGATCACAATGTGCTCTCGTCCAGGAAGTGTATAAATAAGGTTCCTCCATTGACAAAAATGCAAAGCGGAATTAAAAATGCAGGGAATGGACGTCAAATAATTACAGGGGACCAAACAAAAGTGCGATAAACGTTGAAAAATATCGCCACTTGAATAGACAATTTACATAGATGGCATCGAAAAAATATATGGCATTAGATATGCAAAATTATTTCATACACATATTGAATTTAAATGGCGCCAAACTCTCGTACGTTTTTATTTTCACGTTATTTAATTTTTATGATCACGAAAATCGCATTATTCGTTATTTGTGGGAAATTGAAATTAAAGGAAATTTGATTTAGAGGATTTAAAAGTAAGTTTGTAATTCCAAATGTCTGAAAGTTGAGCAAATTAAAAACTGTAGCCTAAAACTGGGGAAGTAACGTCTTAACCGCATCTTCGATATATTACACGTAAAAAGTTGAAAACATTTGTAAACATGCTTGGGAAGTTATCAAATACTAAAAAGTCGTTTATAACAAGTAGAGCAGTGAATCGTCAGACATTCTTTGCTTTAAAAACTTGTTTCTCGGAAAAGTCTGAAATGTTCCAATTTCCTAACTTATTTTTTACTCAATTTCTTCACGACACTTTACGATGTGGATTTTCAGCCCTTCCACACACACAGAGAGAGAGAGAGAAAAAAACATTTCCAATTTATTCTGCAGTTGTAATTGAATTTTTGTAATACTAATGATTCCACTAATATAAATATTTTCAAAAAAAAACAATAAATGCACTTGATTTTAAAACCATTTTTTCTCCCCGTGCAATTGAATATATTTAATACTTCTAAAATTCTGAGATGAAAAAATAAGAACATTTATTATTGCTTTTATTAAACTCCATTCAATTATTATAATCTTTATAGACTATTCTTACAGTCTATTATAACACAGGATTATATAAAATCCAGAATACAAAAAAAATCTACGCAATTTTAGAAAGAATGATTGCAAAAGAAAATCATTACGATTTATGAATCATCAGCGTCAATTTTCCTTAATCCCGGATAACAGAAATTCCTGTCAATAAAAATTAATTCTTATCCAAATCATAAATTCCATTTTTCATGACAACTTTTCTTTTGAAAGGCAAAAAAAGAAAAATCTTTTGAATAGCGATTTTTCCGAGTTTTTCAAAGAATGCTAATTCCTCGATTGAAAATGGTCAAAATAAATAAAAATGCACAACGGGTCCAAATAGAATATCTTTCTTTCCAGATCAATCATTGGTCCTTACATTTGCACGCATCAAAAGTCGTGCGGCGTACATTAATCACTAACATAATGTCGGCCGGGACGTTTTAATGGTCAGCGCAATTTCCGGTGAAAAGGAACGCCAGTCGAAGTTGTCCCTTTTTCCCCACTGAGTCTCAGGCGCCCTGCGATTTGACTGAAGCGTCGAGTCGTCAAACGCCCGCAGATATACCAGGCACCGCACGGCCACTTCTAATGCTTGGTTATCGTTGCTTTTTATAGCCCTTTTTTCTGCGCTTTGCATTCCTCGTCGACGCCCGTCAAGCCAATCTCTAACTGCGCACAAGGAAAATTCTTGTTTTCGACGGTTAGGGTGTGGCATAGAAAAATTGATCCCAATTACGATTATTAACTTTTGGAAAAGCGTGCAGATCTGATTCCCGATAAAGATAGTGGGGAATGGAAATTTTTTCGGTGAAAACATCGTTATAACTCAGACTCGACGGTTTAGGAAATTAGGACAATGGGTCGTTAATTCGGGGGAACGTGTGGATTTATTGAGAACTGTACACGATGAAAAGTTTATATACGATGTCCGGGAAAATAGTGATAAAGTAGTTGTTGATTTTAAAGCCATAGATTTGAATGAAAAATCGCATAAAGATTTTTTTTCAAGAGATAAAAATGTGAAGAAGGATTAATAATGTCATATAAATGCCGAAATGATAAGAGTTTTCAGGTACTAAGAAAATCTGAGAAAAAAATTAAATTTCGTTGTAAAAATCTAAAACACATTTAGTAGGAAACTGATAGCCTTCAGTGTAATAAATTATTTTGATTGTTAGTTTAATGACCTGATCTTTTTCTGTTTACAACGTCATCATAAATGCTTTGATCGAGCATTGTACCTTACTGCAATACCTTTTCTCTGGACTATGAAGTTTAAATTGTTTACTTGGAAATAATAATACAGACATTTTTAACTTCAGACATTGATAGCATGCAAAATGATTTGTCATCTTTCCTTAAAAAAAGACATAAAATAATTTGAAATCAATGAAAGCATAATTAAGAGTTGTACGACAACAAATATTGACGTGCGTGTATTCCCTTACGAAAAAATATTACGTCATAAACGTGACAGTTATGTGCTTTACTTGTAACACTCATAATAGAACCTGTAAAAAGTCTGGCATCTGTATCTTTTTGTTGCACAGCTGTTATGTCAGTATACAAGAAAGAAAGGTGAGAGTTCCCAAGAATCTTTTGTGCGGAATATCATTTCTGAATACATGATCAAAAGTTACGTATATCTTTTTGTGCAAAATATCTAAAATCACATAACTTTAACACACAAACACATACAAACAAAACAATATTATATTTCAGAAAGATTTTTTAAATGAGTCTTAATTACTGTTTCCAACATTCTATTTTTCTCGGTGAAACTTTATGCGAAGTTCAAATTTTCCCGAAATGAATTGCAATTAATTTTCCCAAATTCAAAGGCACCGTTCCCAAGAAAATTTCACGTATTATAAATCATATATAATTTTCGCGCAAGAGCATAAATCAAGGCGTCAAAAATGTCTGACTCGGGGCTAGTTAATATCCTTATAATTACAGCATCATTCACTTTATTGTATCTCTGAAATGAGTTTTCACTTATATTAGAAAAATGTCTATTTGTGCCAAGATTTTTACGGCCAACATAAATTTCCCGAAAACTGAATTCTCGATTTCGCAGTTACGTAATTTCTCGAGTATCCCATCGGCTCGAGAAAATGTAATAAAACTTGCGGTATCCTTGTCTATTGTCTCCCTAAAAACAGGTCTTAGCCAGTTTTCAGAAAATATGCAACATTCTCTGAAATTTTCGTGTTAAAAAGTTTAGTCTAATTTTCCTGCGAAGAAAGTCCAAAAAAGACCTTGAATTCATTTTTTTATCTATTCATCTATATTTACTTGTAAAGATACAGCTTTAAGTTATTCGTTAAAAGAATTCCTTTTTAGCGATTATTTTTAATTTGTTTAATTCGAACAAATTAAATAATTCCATATCTAACATTAAACGTATGAGATAATTCATAATAGAAAAAATAAATGATGGCACTTGCGTCTCTGATAAAGTAACAATTCTGGAGAAGTGTCATTAACAAAAAACATGAATGAAATATTGCAGAATCGAGAGGCGATAATTATCGTCATTCGTGGTTCTGTGAATGAAACAACGAAGTTCAATGCCACACACACGCTATTTTTTATCGGCCTTAAGAAACAGGAAACTGCCGTGTAGATACGCGTTCATTTAAACGAGCTATTTTTTTCTTCTTTTTTTTGCGTCTTTGTCCAGTCTGTTTTTAGAATTATTTTTGGTTCGCAAATTAAAACGAATATCAGTTTTAACGCCCAAGGCTTACCACACATTTAAAACATCTTGTCTCTTATCAACGAAAAGTGTATTATTAAAACTAAATGTGTAAAAATGGATACGACTATCATGCTTTTAAAAAACTAATGTTATCTCGATGCCGATAACATTAAAGCTTTGGAAAATATAGGAGTAATTTACAATTAAACTGTAATTTAACAATTTGTAATTAAAGTAAATTTGATAATGAGAGAGTAAACGGGCGCAAAACGTAGATATAAAATTTCAATCTTTTTCAGATAAACACCTTCCTAATTTCGTATGTATTACAACGCGAGGCGCCTAACGATGTTTGTACGATTTTCATTTAATATTCTCCACGTGCCATCGCACAATATCTATATGATATCCGCTTTAAAGTACTTCCGGAAAATGTACTCGTTGTCAGCATTTGATGTTCCTCAGATATCATCAACGTGTTGCATAATGGTTTCATCAAACTAGCGCCGAGGCTCGTTAGGAGTATTTCTACTCTGAAACCGAATTCAAGGAATAACATAAAGACATTCGTTTCTTTAACATAATCTTGTATGACATTTTTGCGAAATCTTACAAATTGAAAATAATTTAAAGACGTTGAAAAGATTGTAAAATACAATTATTTTAAAATCGTTTCACATAATTTTTTTATAGTACCACTTTTAAGGTATCTTAATATAAATATAACACTTTTTTATCATCATCGTTGTCGTTATTAATTAAAGATAAATTAATTTTTTTTTTTTAATTTTAGTAAGTGAAGATCCGAAATAAATTATCTAAGTTCTTTAAAGGCAAGCTACTATTGCATAAATAATGTGATATAATACGTAATAATACTATACGAAATTAAATTTAATATTGTGATTATCTATGTTTCATAATGTCATAAGTAATTTCAGAATATGATATTCTTGTTACAATGCACTTAATGATTCCGAAATGCACGAATTAATTATTATTATAATTGTTTGTTTGTTTATACAATTCATGATAGATACGTGGCTATTTATATAAGCTATTACCAAGGCATAGTAATTGAATAATTACTCAATAAACTGGTTATAATTAACGATCTATGTTTGTTTAAAGAAAATACTAATATCATCGATTACACAAAACTGATTGATTTTTTTATACTTTTAAAAACAATGTATTTGAGAATAATGTATTTTGTTGAAATTATTACTGAATAATAATGTATAAAAAATCATAACATATTTTGTTTCCAATTAAATTTTATTTATATTGAATTGAATAATAATAATACAGAAAAATCCAGCAAAATAATGTTTAACGATAAACATTGTTTTATTTCATGAACAGTTAAAATTGATGAATATTTTCCATAAATCAGAGATTATTTCTGAAAATGAACTTTTTGCATATTATTGAAATACGCGAAAATTTTGCGAAAAACGAATGGCATTAAATCGTCGAGGGCCATTTGATTTAAAAGCTACCGAATTATAGTGGGGAATTTTTCTTTACATTTCATCGATATCATATAACGTTAATATTTCATGCAATTTTCATTTCCACAATCGAATATCTATTAACATTTTGCCGCCTGTCGGAAGCTTTTCATAAAAATTGTTTTAACGCCAAGAGGTATTTGATATGACACGCTTAACATTTAATGACTATTTATAAATGGAAATCAATTATTCAACAAGTGGGAAACTTTATGTATTTTGCGGTAAAAATTTAATTCTGTGGAATATTCTAATATTCTATATTGTATTTCCTAAAATGTAAAAGACTGATTTCCTTTGGTTTGTCGATTAAAGAAAAGAAGAAATTTAAGTGAAGTTGAATTAAGAAGGTTTCTATCTTAAAATTTTTTTCTACGTAATTCTTGGAAAAAAATAAATTGCAAAGAAAATGCAGATAAAAAGTGAAATCTATTTCATTAATTTGTATACATAAATTTATCTTTAAATAACTTTTAAATTGATATTGCTGTTTATTTCAGGAACTTTTTTCTAAAATT
>JABFQA010003235.1:0-10045 GCA_022817065.1 Probaryconus sp. ZL-2020
TAAATATATTTGTCAAGTGTCATTATTTCTTGCTCCCCTTCCCCGAAAACCTTGGACACGGCGAGCAGTATCCGGCAGGAAGGAGAGACAAGGACAACCGTCCTACCTAAAATCTAAACTCGTTTCAAACTCATGATAAATTTTGTTCTATTGTCGGAGATGATTTATTGGATAAATTTAAAAATATCCAAAAAGTTGTTGAAACTGAACAAAACAATGAAGAGTTCTTTACACTTTTCAGGTTGTGGGAATCATTCAAAATTAACATGCCTGCAGAAAGTACAAATAATGTATCACAAATTAATTCAGAAAGTGAGACTATTATCCATAATGAAGAAGTCAGGACAAAGGATTCCTCCCAAAATAAAGAGGATAATGTAAATAAATTTCAAAATATTCAAGTAAATAAGGAAAAGTATAAAATCGCCAATAATATTGAAGAACTGAACAAAAATTTACTATGGCCAAAAGAACCAAAAAGACAAGGTAAAAGGAAAAATGAAAGAATACCGTATGTATTAACATCTCAAAGATGGGCAGATTTTTATGAAAAAAAAGAGAAAGAGAAAGAGGAGCTAGAAAATATAAAGGCAAGAAAAAAGTTAGAAAGAGATAACAAAAAAAAAGAAGCTGAAGAAAAAAAGAAAACTTTGGCTCTGAAACGTCAACAAAAACTACAGCAAAAAGAAAGTAAGGATGAAAATGCAGAGAATTATATTGGCGGTAAAAGGAGAAAGATAACAAAGAAAATGAAGAAGAAAGTACTTGATTCTGATTAAAAGAATCAGAACAATTTTATTTATATCTAATATAAAATATATCAATCTTAAAGTGATAATAAACTTAATTTGTGATACTATGATGAAAGATTATTTCTGATTCGTTGCGATTATATAAATAAAATACTGTGATACGAACTTACATAAAGATTACAATTTATTTTATTAACTTACACCAAAAAGAAAAACCAGAATTGCAATTAGAAACTTATTGTTTCTACCTTAGGAAAGTACTTAAACTCCTATAAAGTAATTATGAATTAAATTTGAATTAATAAAAAAATAGTTTAAATCCTACAAAATTACTTTCATATTTTATTTTAAAATATTAAAGTGCAAACTGCTATACAATTATTCTGTTTCAAAATTACATAAACTACTATAACCAGTCTCATCAAATTAATTCGTTAATGCATTAGTTCATTTGCTCTATCTGTGGGACTTTTATTTTGAACTTTACCATCCCATAATATTTTCATTGTCAAAATGTTGTAAAATAATTAATTACACCACACAGAAATTTTTCTATTCACATTTACATGTAAATTGCATTTTTGAATCCACATGTCAACAACTGGACAATTAGGTGTCAACTACTGGGCAAAACGTGTCCACAATTGGAATTATTAGTACATGTTTTTTATATTTCATTTTAAAATATAACTAAAACTAATAAATGAAATAAATACTCATTACATCTTCTTTAACTGTTGCTTCATACCTATCATTTAATATTTTATATGAAAACATATACTTAGTACAACTGACAGTCAAAAAGTCATTTTATATCTCTTAAGGTGTCAACAATTGGGCAGTTTACCCTACTTCTAATATCTAATAAATTAAAGATATTCTATTGAAAATTTACGATAATTATAAATTTATGAAAAGGCCATAAGCGTTTAAGTGTTAATACAGCCGAAGTTCGATTTACTGACATTCGTTACTCCTCTGTTAACCCTTCTAGGGTATACATACAGGGCGTCATCACATCCGGTATACTGGGGTAACCGGTTACCCCACAAGTATAACATTGCATAAAACACTTTGTGATACGTAAAAAAAAAATTTTGTTTTGACAAATGTATTTGAAATTTAGTATAAATTAATGTCTTATAGACCAGAAACATAATTTTTATAACTTTATTAATCAAAAGAGAGGTTTTCTGCTAAATTAAGTCTTAAAATTTTGAAAAATTAACTTTTTACAAAATTGCTTATAACTTTTACAATTTTTGTTCAAATTGGCTTAAATTTTGAGGAAATAAAGTATAAACAATTTCAAAAAAAGTATATTATCACTTTTTTGATACGCTTGAAAAAAGGTAATTATTTTGTGAAGTTCCTGTCAAGAATTTAAACAGTTAAAATTCAGCAAGGATTGAGTCAGGGTTTTCGGAATGCACAAATCGTACAATAATTAAACATATATTTATATTTAAAATAAGATATATATTATAATTTATAAATTATACATATTAATTAACAATTAAATTAGTTAATTTAATTAATTAATTTCTATCGGCACAACTTATACACAGAATGTAACGGTGGTCATCACAGACTGCTATCTGACACTTAGCGCACTTTATTTTTGTTTTTTTATCACGCGAACGTGGACATTCTGAGCAACGTTGCGATGTCCCAGGTTCTTTTTGACTAGGTCTGTTATTTATATTTAAAATTTCAGAAATTGCAAACTTTATTGTTCGTTGTAAAGTTGGCGTTTCAAAACGTGTACGCAGATGCGGTTCAATAAGGGAGCGAATCAATGATTTTATATAATCTTGGCGTCCTAAACTCTGATTATGAGAATTATAATTATACAGTACCATACTATTGACACTGGCCTGGTCAAGCATACCATAAAATACTCTCATTGGCCATCTACAAGTACCACGAGCTGTTGTATAATTATGGCAAAGCTGGTCAAAAGTGTCTGTTCCACCTTTTGTATTATTATACATTAGAACAGCATTTGGCTTACCAGTTTCTGCGTCAATTGAGCTGGTTCTGTGAAAAGATGATATAAGTAACACAACTTTGTTTTTTTTTGGTGTATAGCTAATAAGGCACATATCATCGTCGTATGCAAATTTAGTAGTACCAGGTTTTTCACAAAGTTTAAAATTAATAGGAATATCGGGTTTATTTTTTCTTATTGTACCAATAACAGTTAAGCCGAAATCCTCCTTCATTTTTTTCACCAATGGCACCGATGTAAACCAGTTATCGCAAGTAATGTTACGGTTCGTATTGTATATTGATTGCGATAGTTTACGAACGTAATAGCTTGGAACTGGTTCTAAATTTTCGGTTTGAACACGACCTACATAAGGTAAGGCATCAAACATATAAAAAGTTTTTGAATCATTAATCATTACAATTTTGATGCCATATCTATCAGGTTTCTGAGGCATATAAATCTTAAAACCACAACGGCCTCTAAAACTCAATATCTGTTCATCTAAAGTACAATAATCATGGGGGTGGTAATATCGAGTACAATGTCCAATAAAAATATCCTATATTTCCCGTATTGGCGCAAAACTGTCAGATTCCTTTCGCGTTGTGCGACTATTTTTATCATCAAATCTTATTGCCGATGATAAGAATGAGAATCGTTTTTCTGACATAACTGACCTATACAGTGTTGAACCAAATTCGTTTGACCATAAAGTTTCAACTGCTGTGCAGTTTGTTTTCTGTAAACCAGCAAAATATAACAAACCGATGTATGCTTTCAACTCTTCCAATGTTATGTTATTTTGAAAGGTTATATTTTGTCCTTCTTCATTCCGTATTCTAACTATTTGTTGATTAGTATGTAGCACAATTATTTCTATTATCTCATTGGTGAATAGCAACGACCATGCTTCTAAAGGTGTTCTGCATTCTCTCGCAGCACCTTTTGGTCCAGGTATCCGGTTAACAATTCTTTCATCTAATGATCTGAAATAGAAACATATACATATTTTATTGTTTACAGTTTTGATTTATTAATATTTTTATGTTCTTTTTATTCATTAGTTAACTGACTTGTTAATTTATACACAAAAACAAGACAAATATAAATATTCAAAAATAATATGAAAACAAACCTTCTGCTAACTCTTTCATTTGGCACAGTATTCCACCGATGTCCATTTTTCCCACGTACTACAGAGACAGGTCTTCCAACACCTTTTCGTGACAGATCTGCAATTTCAGAGCGATCCTGAATTTTTCGCCGTTTTAACGCAGTTTCAGATTCCATAGCAACTTCTTCATCGTCGCTATCAAAGTTCTCCTCTACAGGAGGTCGGTAGTTAGGATCATCAGCTTCTTCCTCTGATTCAGTATCAGTTTGTTCTGTAATGACATTTTCTTCATCTTCAGAGAGCTCGTCAACTATTTCCGTTTCGTCAAACAAATTTTTGACCACAGTATCAGCATTTCTTAAAAAATATCGCGATGTCATCTACAAAATTGTAAATAAATGAAAGTAATTTTATTATCTTTTTTAAATTTCAATAATTCGGCCATCTTATGTTAGGTTTTTTTTAGTAACATAAACGATATATTTTTAATCTAAAAATAACTTTAAAATCATGAGGATATCATTAGGTACTTACTTTTAAATTTTCAACCTATCTCCGTATACTGGGGTAACGAGTTACCCCAGTCGAATTACTACTGTCAATATAACTGTTTTATATCACGAACCGACGGATGTATTTTCGCTACTCGATAGTAAAGACATCATTTCACATTGATGTACTGTTCACGGCGCGAAAATTTGAATATTTCATGCAAATAATCAATGATAAACTCTCATTGGGGTAACGAGTTACCCCAGCATACCCTAGAAGGGTTAATATTATGAATCACATGAATGAAATTCGAATGACGGATAAAAGGTTGATCAGGGATTGAATGCAAAAAATAAATTCAACGCATAATATATATATAATACAAATTTAGAAGTTTTATTCTATATTAATAAGAAGAGCAAGAACATCTGTATCTAATTTTTTCAATGATTTTCTGTAATTATTGTTATTCAAGGAAATTAATAGATCTGATGATAACAATAATCTCTTGGAAAGATCTTCAATGCAATTCGATCTTGAGCTTTTTCTGGTATGATTTTCGCGATATCTACGAACATTTTTATGGCTCGCTTCGAGGGCTTCTTCTGAAAGTTCACCAATTGCAATATCAAATTCTTGAATTATACTTGACCCATGAATTAACAATTTATGAACAGTGATTGGCATGTAATACCAGGGATATAATTTGGTAAACTTGGTACCAGGGATATAATTTTGGTAATTAGAGAAACTCAGCTGTTTCTCTACAATAAGCCTTAAATTTGTCTATGTTAATTTCATGACGGCTGGATATTGCTGTTAGTATCACTTTACATTTTGAAATTAACTCTTCATTAATGCCTGTAATAAATGTTTTTAATTACTGACAAATTTCTTGAAATTTTTATTTATCTTCTAGTAAACAGAAAATGCTATAGAAATGAAGGTAGTTGCACCATTTATCGTAACACCTTTAGTTATAGTGATAAGAATGAAATAATATCATAAATTTCATCTATTGTAACTAATTATATATATAAAATGGTCAAAATAATTGCTTTATCGTCGAAAATTACACACAAAAGATACTAAATATTATACCAGGATTATATTATTTAGAATTATATGTCGTCACGATAACTGGTGCAACTACTTTACATATTTCATAAATAACTTAATAAATTAAAACTCAAATACATTGTACTAAATATAAGCATTTTTTTAAATTTTCTACCTGTAATTTCAGCTGATAATGCAGAATTATGAAAAAACCTTCTAGCAGTATTACCGTCATTGGATGTTCCAAATC
Source organism: Probaryconus sp. ZL-2020 (assembly GCA_022817065.1). Taxonomy (NCBI): domain Eukaryota; kingdom Metazoa; phylum Arthropoda; class Insecta; order Hymenoptera; family Scelionidae; genus Probaryconus; species Probaryconus sp. ZL-2020. The sequence goes on from JABFQA010003235.1 coordinate 5,661, forward strand.
CTTGCTTCACAACATCGATAATCAGTCCTAATTTTGATTTAAACTCGCGTTGCACATATTCCTTCTTGTTTTGAACAATTTTCATTTCTTCTAAATTTTTTGAAACAACCTAAGGTAAATGTCCCAATGGGTGACCAACATAACCCTACCAAATGTCCCTGTCTGTGACCATTTATTTTTCTAAGTAATTCCATTTAATTATTAGTTTTATATGTCCAGCATAATAATGAAATATTTGAAATTACTTAAAGATCGAAACTGTGTTACAGCTTTTGAATAATTATTTTTATTTTTATTATAAGAGAAAATTTGGTCACAAACTGGTACACAAAAATAGACGGTCCTCCATTGGGACATTTACCTTACAGTTTAAATAATTATTTAATTTATATTATTCATACCAAAACTTAATCTTTTGATTCCTTTTGCTTCCTGGACTAGGTTCTTGTATACAGAATCCAAGGGATGCTCCCAGTGTGATTCATTAGTAACTTCATGGTAGTAATAGTACATTGGACTTCCTGAGCCTGGAGAATTGACTTGACAAGGTTTCCATCCTTTTGGCAGAGGTGCAGTAAGTCCTTCTCGGGCCAAATGTAGTAAATGAGATTCGGATTCAGGATCAATTCCCAAACGTTTCGCATAGTCAAGTACTTCTAAAATTATAGAATTACACACTTAGTTAAGCTTTCCATAATCCTAAATTAGAATATGTAGAAATAATTATAAATCAGAGAAAAACTTTCTCTTCATTTTCCATTCCATATGAATATCCTAAAAATTATACATTTGAGCGCTAGGTTTTTCTTTAACAAAATTGTAAAAGTCATCTACGACTAACCCATTGGAAAACAGAATTCCTTAGATGCTTTCGTCATGGCTTTTAGTCTGCTTAATCGCAGACAAGAAAATAGACATACAAGCAATAAATAATTAAATTACCCATGTATGTCATAGAAAACTTTATCAATTATTATAATAAAGCCCATTCGTATACGAATGGGCTAATTTTGGTTCGCCATAGATAATCAGACATCAATTTGAAGCTTTGACACAACCGCTTGAAAAGTTCGATTTTTTATTATATACTTTACTTTTTATGAAGAAAAGAAAAATGAATATTTAGAAAGAATTTCAATTTCTATTGTTGCCCTTTTTTTTCACAAGAAGTAAGAAAAGAATACAAAATACTTCAAAATGAAAGAATGAGGAAATATGTTATATAACATTATTTATGTTATTAAAATTATTTAATTGCCATGCGTATATCCTGCCTGGGCTTGGCTTAATTTTCCACGTCTAAACCTATGTGGGACGCCGTATAAATACCCTGACAGGGCCTAGTGAAGTTTCCCGTGTCAATTTCCAATCTGAAAATCTTGTCAATACCCTACCGGGACCTGGTGAAGTTGACCATGTCTGTGCCCATACTGGTTTTCATACGAATACCATGTTGGGGCCCGGTACAGTTTCCCCTGTCAATGCCCAGTTTGGGCAACATTTGCATTCTCTGTCGGGGCCTGACATAGGTTTCCCTGTTTGTGCCCGATCTAGTACGCCACGCAAATATCATGTCGGGGCCTAGTAAAATATCCCATGCCTATGCCCAATCTAGTACACCATACGAGTACCGTACCGGGCCCCTGTTGGGTTAACTTTCTTAGGAATGCCCGATGAAAGCCATGGTGGGGCATAGCTATATTACAGGGCTGCCCGGTTAATTTTCTACTTGGGAGGTATCATGAATTGAGGCCTGTCGGATGATCTAAGCGCGACTGGTCGATTTCTCAATACAACCGCGTCATGCAACGTAGGACAAATTACAAAATGATGAAGAAGATCATAGAAAAACATCAGATCGTTATAACTTCTATAAGATTCCAACGAGCTCATTTGAAGACACGATGCGATGGGCTCATAATTATGTGTTACACGTGGCAGCGGGAGCTTTAGTTTATAAGAAATATAATTTAAAAATTTATGCTGAATTCTCTCTAGCTTTTTAATATAAATAAAATAAAAAGGAGACCAGACCACGGAAGCATACATCAAAACAGGTATCACAAGAGTCAAGTAGAGTAATTTGAGGGCAAAAAAATCATTGAAGTCTTTAGTGAATCTCATCACAAAGTCCAACATGTTATACGCCTTATTCGCAATAAGTTCGATGTGTATATCAAACTTAAGTCTGTAGTCGAATATGACTCCCAGATCTTTAAACTGAACAACCCTATCTAGTACACCGCCACCAATACGGTATTCGAATGCAATGGGATTCCTGGAATTTGTAAACGATAAATTTTTACATTTGTCGATATTCAAGTACAATTTATTGATGTCACAGATTTATTTATTGATGTGGCAGATTGGAGAACATAACAATCTTTCATACAGTCAATCGATAGATAAAGCTTAAGGTCGTCCGCAAACAATAAAAACTTGACTGGTGATAAATACTGCCCAATGTCATTGATAAACAATGAAAAAAGCAGAGGACCCAGATGGGAACCTTGAGGCACACCAGATGTGGCCAAAATACCTCGCGATTTAAAAGATTTATATTTTACATACTGGACTCGATTTGTCAAATAACTCTTCATCTACCCCAGAAGGGAACCACCAAAGCCAATTTTTCGAAGTTTAGAAAGTAAGTTAACGTGATTCACAGAATCGAATGCCTTCCAGAAATCGGTGTATATGGTATCCACCTAAGATCCGAACTTAAAATTACCCAAAACATAATACTGAAAAGATAACAAGTTAGTTGACGTTAATCTAAGCCTCCTGAATCCGTGCTGTTCATCAATCAATGATAAGGAGGCACACAATAGTGATCGAAATCACTCGTTGCCAACTTCACGCGTTACGGGCTTCCGAATTAAGCCAACCGACTATATCGGGTCCAAGCTGATTGCCGCACCAATCACCGCGAGCCTCGCTCTGATTGGTGCGCAATACGAAATCCCCTATCTCTATAAATATGGGCATTCGTCGCCCAGAGCGCAGTTCGTCTCGGGAGAGCGAACTCAGAGGGCCGAGTTCCTCTACAAGCCGCCAGGAGGCGCATGAGTGCCGGAGCTCTCTCTACAACGAGGACAGAGTTCCTCAAGAAGCCGCCAGCAGGCGCACCGAGAGCCGGAACTCTCTAAAATGAAGACCGTTCCTGACGACGCATAAGTCTTCTATCCAGAGCCGGAGCTCCCTACCAAGACGCCAGGAGGCGCACCACCGACCATGTGACTTGCACCAGAGTGTGCCAACGAGGGACGCAATAAAGACTACAATATTCACCCGAACTCCTATCCCTCACTCCACGTGTGGACCGCCGGCACCGCTGTGCACCCACGTTCATCCTAAACACGACAATAACCGACGTACTCGCGATTCCGCGAATCGACAAAAGGAAGCCCCGGGTTTTTTCCTAACGCGATTGCCTTTGCACCGCGCCGCATCGCGCATCTACGAATCCGCAGATTCTCTAAAACCCAGCTCTTTTCCCTACACTTTCCGCAGAAAGCACCAATCGGTCCTTTTCAGGACCACCAAATCATTTAAACAAGAATAACCTCTAGTTGGGACCTCTTTGACGGGAATTAATCTGTCACGAGCTCTTTTCAGAGCTTGTCCAGGTTCGACCTTCCGACGTCATCAATATTCTATCGATATAGGGATTTAACTTTTCGGTAATTATAGACTCAATAATCTTAGGCAAGACATTCAACTTAGATATGGGCTTGTAGTTTGCGATATCGGCTCGATCGCCTTTCTTATGTATAGGTATAATGTAACTCGTCTTCCAGATCCCAGGGAAACTTCCCTCCTGCAATGACTTAACGAAGAGAGCATGAATTATGGGAGTAAGATTAGCGCAGCAATTTTTCAGCAATGTAGGAGGTATCCCATCCGGGCCCGCCCCTTTCTTCGAATCAAGTTTTAATAAGGCACTCAAAACGTCACGCTGTGAAATATCAATCGGCAGGTCATTTACAGATGGTATACAATCGTCGACTTCTACCGGATCAGCATTAGATGAGTAAACTCTCTCGAAATAATTCGCAAAGTTGTCAACAATCTCCTGCCCCGATAACAAAGTTTGTCCATCAAGGCACATCGAACCAGGAAGTCCCACAGTCATTCTCTTGGCATTTACAAATCGCCAGAAGGGCTTAATATCATACTTTAACCCATTAACGCTCATGGCTCGCACAGCGATAATAGCCCGAAACTAAATAGGGGATTCACAGCATAGCCAAAAATAAACTTACCCGTATTTTTTTATTTTTAAATTCCATTTGTTTAAACACTAATTGTTTAAACAAATTGTTTAAACAATTGAAATTTGCAAAAACTGACAACGCCAATCGATTCTATGTGACAATAAAATA